>JAMKPZ010000210.1:0-109799 GCA_024699675.1 Amphibolis antarctica
TTGTTGTTATAATTAATTTATTACTTAAAATTTGAATGATATTTATTTTTGTGTTATTGTTTATTATTGTTGTAGGTGGAACCTGAATGAAGATAATTGTTTCAAGGTAAGATATTTTACTAATTCACTTGTAAAATATTTATTTTTGTGTTATTTTTTATTATTGTTGTGGGGCATTAACTTAATAAATATATATGGAGGCTATTTCTTATGTTGACATTTATTTTGAAATTCAATGAATTTGTTGTAGGTCTGATGTTCTATATTTTAATTCTACGGTTGAAGTAAATATAGAAATTTGTTGTTGTCAATTTCTTTGTATGCATTGAAATGTTTATACTGAAATTTAATTAACTCATGTCTTATATTTTCTCATATCTTATGTTATGCTCTCATTTGGTTAAGTTAATTTTCTTTTATGCATATATCCATCTTACCCCAACTTAACAGTTTTTAATTTTGTGTAGGATGCTATTACTTAAGCTGTTAGGAATGGAGGAATATATATGAACTTGTTGGAATGTAAATACTTTTTGGAATGAAGGAATGTAGACTTGTTGGAATGTAAATACTTTTTGGAATGAAGGAATGTAGACTTGTTGGAATGTAAATACTTTTTTTGTAAAACTGGTTAAATGTTGTATGGTTATTAAGTTTTGATAATGTATGTACTTTGAGACATATATGAAAAAGTAAATGTGTAAATTGTGTATGAATTTCTGTTATGTAGAATGTATTTATTAAAAAATATATTTCATGTATGAAGAATATTATAGGTACAAGAATTACAAGATTTCAATAGATTTTTATAATATATTTTTTTATTTTTTAATATTATTTGTGACAACCTTTGTGATGGCTTTTCTGGCCGTCCCAACTTATTTGTGACGGTTTATAGCTGTCGCAAATTATTATTATTATTTGTTAAAAAGTTTTTAAATGACCGTTTGTGATAGCGCATTAAAGTATTTGTGATGATTTGTAGCCGTCACAAATAAATTATATGTGACGGTTTTTAAAACCGTCACAAAGTATTTGTGATGGCCTTTATAGGTATAGCTTGTGACTGTCACAAGAACCATCGCAAATACATTATTTGTGATGATTTTTGGGTTTTTTAAGACGATTTTGGCTGTCACAACAAGTCATTTTTCTTGTAGTGAATGCAGTCTACAATGTTGCTAGGGAGAAGACAACCGTTGGATTAATGAAGGCTCTGTCAAACACATACGAGAAGCCAATGGTATCAAATAAGGTATACCTTATGCACAGACTCTTTCAGTTAAAGCTACGAGAGGGTGCTAGTGTAGTAGACTATGTGAATGAGTTGAATACTATACTAACTCAGTTGGATTTAGTAGACATAGTATTTGATGAAGAAGTTAGGGCTTTAATCTTGTTGTCTTCATTGCCCTCAAGTTGGTCTGCAATAGTGACCAATGTGAGTAACTCACTGGGTCATTGCAAACTGAGTATGAGCAACATCACAGATATTGTTTTAATTGAGGACATATGCAGGAGAAGTAGTGGAGAAGCTTCAACCTCAACCCTCAGTTTGGAGAGTAGAGGGAGAAGTCAGATTAGGGGGAAGAAATCCAAGGGAAGGTTTAAATCTAGGGGTTCTAACAAGGTTAGGTTTGACATTAAGTGCTAGAATTGTGAACAATGGGGGCATTTCAGGTCTCAGTGCAATGCTCCAAGGAAGAACAGCAAGGGGAAAGCTCTTGAAAGCTCAGGAGTCAATTCAGTTTTTAAAGATTTAGATGAAGCCCTAGTTTGCTATGTGGATAGTTCAATAGATTCCTAGGTGTTAGACATTGGAGCCTCCTTTCATACTACCTACAAGAAGTAGTTGTTACACAACTACAGTGCAACACCTGTCAGAAAGGTGTACCTTGCAGATAATTAAAGTTCATATCAGAACCAAGCAAGGATTGTGAAAGTTACAAGAGGTCAAATATATTCCAGATTTGGCCAAGAATTTAATCTCCATCAGTCAACTAGATGACAATGGTTACCATATAGGATTTAGTGGTAGCAAGTGGAAGGTAACCAAAGGTGCAAGAGTTATTGCCACTGGATAGAGGACAAGCACCTTATATTTGACATTCGACCAAGTAGACTCTATTGTAGTATTGAGCAACACTGATGAGAGTGCACTATGACACAATAGGATGGGACATCTCAATTAGAAGGGGCTGAAAATTCTGGTGACAGATGGGAAGATCCCTAAGTTGAAGTATGCCAACTTGGAGATATGTGAGGACTGTATTTTGGGCAAGCGGAAGACAGTGAGCTTCTCAAAGTCAATACACAGTCCCAAGTCCAAGAAGTTGGAGCTTGTCCATACTGATGTATGGGGGCTAGCTCCTGTTAGTTCCATTGGAGGGTCCTAATACTATGTCACCTTCATAGATGACTGTATGAGGAAGGTGTGAGTGTATTATATGAAGTTTTCCAAGTCTTCAAGAGATGGAAGGTAGAAGTGGAAAATCAGGTTGGTGAAAAAATCAAGTGCTTCAGATCTGACAATGGAGGAGAATGTGACAGCAGTGAGTTTATCAGTTTCTTGAAGAGCATGAGATTAAGAGGTAGATGACAATTGTTAGGACTCCACAGCAAAATGATGTTGCTGAGAGGATGAACGAGACCTTGAATGAGAGGGCTAGAAGCATGAGATTGCATACAGGATTCCCAAAAACGTTTTGAGTAGAAGTTGTCAACACTGCAGCATACTTAATTAATAGAGGACCTTCAGTTCTAGTGGGATGCAAAGTTTCAGAGGAGTTGTGGATAGGAAAGGAGGTCAGTTATGCTCATTTGAAAGTGTTTGGATCCATGTCTTATGTACATGTCAATAGTGACAAGAGAGATAAGTTAGATTCAAAGGCACAGAAAGGATATTTCATAGGCTATGGGTAGAATTATTTTGACTACAGATTCTGGTTAGATGAAACCAATAAAATAATTAAAGCCAAAGATGTCGCATTTGATGAGTCAAAGTTGTATAAGCATAGAAACAATGTAGAGAATGACAGAGAAGGCCAAGAAAATTCTAGATAGATGATAGAAGGCATTAGTTTGGATGCAGAACCCACTGGAGTTTTCCAAGAGGAGGTTGAAGATGAAAATCAGCCCCAAGGAGAGATACGACAACAACAACAAGAGGAGCAAGTGGTCACTCCTCAACCTAGGAGATCATCTAGAGTTTTTAGACCTTTAGAAAGGTATGTTCCTTCTTTCAATTACTTATTGTTGACAACCGAAGGTGAACCAGAGAGTTATAATGAAGTCATCAAGAGTTGTGATGCAAAACAATGGGAGCTAGTTATGAAGAAGGAAATGAGATCTCTAGAGAAAAACAAAACCTGGAAGCTAACCCCACTACCCTTAGGAAAGAAAGCTCTAAAGAACAAATGGGTGTTTAGATTGAAAGAACTAGATGGCAGGAAAAGGTATAAGACCAAGCTGGTAGTAAAGAGCTTTCAACAAATCCAGGCATTGATTACACTGAAGTGTTTTCACCAGTAGTGAAGATGACCATAGTGAGACTAGTCCTAAGTATTGTTGCTATAGAAAATCTGTTTCTAGGGCAGATGGATGTCAAGATAGCTTTTCTTCATGGAGATTTAGAAGAAGAGCTTTACATGAAGTAGCTAGATGGATTTGTAGTTGAAGTTTGATAATTTCATCTATACCATCGGCTTCAAAAGATGCAATGTTGATTACTACTATTATATACAATAGTGTGATGGCTATTATGTCATTCTATTGATCTACATAGATGATATGTTATGTTCTAGCTGGAAAAGAATACAACAATTGAAGAAACAAATGTCAAAGAAGTTTGACATGAAGGATCTAGGTGAAGCAAAACAGATCCTTGGAATGAGGATAATCAGAAATTGGTCTGCAAGGACACTAAAGTGGAGCTAGAGAAGGTACTTGGAGAAAGTGCTAAACAGGTTCAACATATTAGAAGCAAGAAAAACTAATTTACCTCTAGGTGCTCATTTTAAGTTGAGCAAACAACAATCACTAAGGACTACAAAACAGAGAGAATAGATGTCTAGTGTGCCTTATGCTTTAGTAGTTGGAAGCTTAATGTATGTCATGATTTGCACAAGACCCAACATAGCACATGTAGTAGGAGTTGTGAGTAGATACGTGGCTGATCCAAGTGCAGAACATTGGAAGGTAGTTCAGTGGATACTTTGATACCTTGGAAATTCTCTGAATGTGGGACTGTGCTTTAAGAAAGGAGAGAATAAATTGGTTAGGTATGCAGATTCTGATCTAGGAGGGGAGATGGACAGAAGCAAGAGTACCTCAGGGTATGTTTTCAATGGGAGGGACCGCTATAAGTTGGAGGTCCAAACTCCAAGGTCCAGTTTCACTTTCAACTACTGAAGTCGAGTATGTGGCAGTTTTAGAAGCTGTGAAAGAAAAGATCTAGTTGGAAAATCTGCTGCAAGAGTTGGGCCATAGTCAGATTAGAAGTGTGCTTTATAGTGATAGCCAAAGTGCAATTTACTTGGCTAAGAATCCCAAGTTTCACTTTAGGTCAAAGCACATCAAGATGAAGTTCCATTTTGTTAGAGAAGAGATCGTGAACAAAGATCTAGTGTTAAAGAAAATAGCAAGAGCTGAGAATGCAGTAAACATGCAAACCAAGGTGCTAAGTGTGTAGAAACTAAGGCTTTGCATGGCCTTAGTTGGTCTCCAAGTAACTTGAAGATGGAGATTGGTGCTAGTGCTGCGAGGAGAATCTCAAGGGGGCATAAAGGCATCCAAGGTACTACTCTAAAGTTAGTCTCCAAGTGGGAGATTGTTAGGATAGCAGGTATGGAGACTACCTTTGTGTGGAAAAAGATTGACCTAGTTAGGGGTTGTGAAGGTTTGGAGTTACTGTAGCAAATGTGCACACCACGTGTGTGGCTTGGAGATTCTGTCGAATCTCCGAATCCCCTCCAACAACTAGTATAGTACGTAGAGAAATAAGTTGGGCTCAGAGATTTTGGCTTAATCTCTAGACCAACTTCTGCGAGTTATTATCGTGTGTCGTGTTAGTGGGCAATCAACGATGCACGGTCAAGATCTATTGCTCTGTAGTTGGAGTTAAGTGTTGTCCTATAAATAGAAATTGTTGTAACCTTGTAATGTAACCCTAGACGTGCTGTAATAGTGAGATTATGCAACCCAGCACCCTGTGGAATAGGCATTTCCAAACCACGTAAATCCTCTGCATCTCTCTTCTCTTCTTCTCCCAGTTTTTTCTTGGTGAAGTTGTGTGCATCAAGAGGTTCGTCCAGTTCACAAGGGACACAAAGTTTGCAACACTTGTTACCCTTTACATAGCTACATTAATTATAGTGCTATATCCAATAAACAAACATTACATTCTTGCTCTTGATAAAGAAAATGAACCTGATAACTATATTCAAGCTTGTCAAGATATTAGATGGAAGATTGCCATGAATGATGAAATCAATGCTTTAGAGAATAATCAAACTTGGGAAATGGTTGATAAACCTTGCCACATGAAACTCATTGGATGTAAATAGGTCTACAAAATTAAACGCACGGAAGATGGCAACATTGACCAATTCAAAGCTAGATTGGTGGCCAAAAGATATAGGCAAGTTGAAGGTATTGATTATCAGGAGACTTTTGCACTTATGACCAAGATGACAACGGTTCAAATTTCCCTCGCCCTTGCAACAAAATTCAATTGGCATGTACAACAACTAGACGTCAACAATGCCTTCATTCATGGTTATCTTGTTGAAGAGGTTTACATGGATCTCCCTCCAAGATATATTAGTCAAGGGGAGAGTACATGTAAGGTGCTTAAACTCAAAAAGTCTCTCTATAGCTTAAAGCAAGCTTCCAGAAATTGGTTTTCTAAACTTACTAATTGCCTTATCAATGCCAGTTATACTCAATCCAAATGTGATTACTCTCTTTTTACCTATTGTCAAAGTGGCTTGCATGCTCTTGTTTTAATTTATGTTGATGATATTCTCATTGTTGGTAATGACATAAGTAAAGTTAATTCTCTTAAATGCACCCTTAGTTCACACTTTTCTATCAAAGATCTAGGAAAAGCTAAATATTTTCTTGGCTTGGAAATTGCTAGATCAAAAAAGTGCATGCACATATCACAAAGGAAATACACCCTTGAGCTTCTTGATCATGTTGGTCTTCTTGATTGTAAACCTGCCAAAACCCTTATTACAAAACTTTATGAAACCACTTATGACGAAAAGAATCTTCTCCACAATCCTAGTTATTAAAGGAGTTTGATTGGTAAATTGATTTATTTAAATGTTACTAGACTAGACATTACTTTTGCTATTAATCACCTTAGTCAATTCATGCAAAACCCTTATATTGAGCATTTAGATGTCGTGTTGCATATCTTAAGATATTTAAAAAAGTCACCAAGACAAGGTATATTCTATTCTTGTGATCAAAATTTAACTCCCTCTACTTATTATGATCAAAATTTAGATCCCTTACCTCTTTCTAATCGAAATTTGAACTCTTTAGCTTACTGTGATGTAGATTAGGGGAGTTATCCTAGCACACATCGTTCCACTATTGGTTATATCATTTTCCTAGGAGATTAAATTGCAGACATCATGACAAAGCCTTTAAGCTCCACTAGTTTTGAACATCTTTAGCGTAAGTTAGGGATTTGTGACATTTACAAATCCCAACATGAGGGGGAGTGTAAAAATAATCGTTGTTCTGCATCCTTAGATCTCATTGGGCCATCATAGCCATCCATTCTACTCTAGGGTTGTTTAAATAATAGTTTGTAAACCTTTTTGTGTTTCTAAATGAGAAAACTTTTTTTCTTCACTTCTTCTTCGTCTCAGCCTCTACCTTTTTCCACTTTTCGTCATCCAAGTCGTCGCTCTCCTTCGTTTCCAATCACTTCTCTACCCCTTCTCCACTACTATGTGTTGCCGTTTTCAAGAAATCGTAGCAACAAATGTGCGATAGTTTTCTTCTATCCTACCTAAAACGCATGTGTGACAATTTTTTGTAATGGTTTTGTAAAATTGTCACTAAATATGGATATTTGTGACCGTTAAATTTTCATGGTCATCATAAATAGCGGAATTTTCAAAATCGCGTGTTTACGATTAACTGTTGTGTAAACATTTTTGACGTACTATTAAGATTTATTTTTAATTTTATAAATAAAATTTATCATCTAATATTTATAAACACCATTTACGTTAAACTTTGAATCGAAAATTTGGAATGGGACAACAAGTGAACTGCAATGTGTGCGTGCACCCAGGAGTTGGTCGAAGCGACGGTATTGATGGTTGCGAGGACATTAAGCTCTTGTTTATTTTCTTAACTTTAATTTTAACTTTAATTTTGTACAAACTTTTATATATTATCATCATCGTATAAATTTTCATACATAAATTTTTATCTCACAATTTAATATGTAACTCTATCATCATTTATGAAATTATCTTCAACTTCAATTCTTTATAATTATTGAAGTTAAAATTAGAGTTAAAGTTGGATAAACAAATAAGACCTAAAATTATATTTGGTAACGAGATTTGTTAGAGTTTTTATTATATAAAATTAGAGGTATATGGTAATTTTATCCAATAGGACATGTGAATAGTAATTGTAACCATTTTTTTTTGTAATACTTGAATGTGAGATAACGGAAATAATATTACATTTATCAATTTTTATCGATTTTGTATATTTTTTCCAAACTTTGATAAAATTTAGGAAAATTAAAATTAAGAATTTTACTGTAGGCGAATTTAACATGAACTCTCACCCTATTTTTAAACATAAGCTAAGAGATCTTTAACATCAAGAGTAGTCGATTGAAGCAATAAGCGTAGCTAGGAGTCTGACAAATGTGGGCGAATTTTCCACTCGAACGGGGAATTTTCCAGAATGGCAGTCGTTCTTTTTTACATGCAAATGTCTAAAATTCTGAAATTTTTTTAAAAAATTTTCCTTTTCAAGGTTCAAAAACCCCAAGTGATTTGTAGCATTTCAAATAAATATATTTGTTTTTGAAACAATTTATTTTTTCCAATATTATTTCTTTGAGACTACAATATTATTTTAAAAGTTAAAAAGTATGCTTTAAAATTAAAACAAAGGTACTTAGAATTAAGGTTGTATTTGATAATGAGATGTTCTACTTCTGAATATTGTGGAAAGTTAAGAATTAAATTTCATTACCAAACAGAATTGAGTTTCATATTGAATTGTAAATTAAAAACTTATATGTAAAATTTGTACAATAATAATGATGTATAAAAATTTACTTAAAATTTAAAAATCATTACCAAATGAAGGCTACGTTTAGTGTGGGATTTTTCAACGTTTGGAGTAAAAAAAAATAGCTCTCAAAGTTGTATTTATCAAACAAAAAAAATGCATGATTTTTAGGCCATTTGACAAGATAACAGAGATTTGTATTTATAATATTTATATTTATTTTAACATTAAATAAAGTATATAAAATAGTAGAATTAAATTTTTAAATGTTAAAATAATTAAAGAACATGATAAAAAAATGTATTGAAAAATCTCATATTATTACTACAAAAGTTATTTTTGGTAACATAGTTCAAAATCTAAGACCTTGTTTGTTTACAAGTTATTTACTATTATAGACACCCAAATTTTTGGGCTCACTAAACTTGCATATTTCAGGCGTCATGGCAGGCCCGTTGAGCCACTAAGGTCCAGTTATCAGTGCACCATATTAGTTTCGGCCCGTAAGGCTCACCATTACGGCAAGTTCTTGGCAAGGCCTATGGCCCATCTCCTTCTACAAATGGGATTGACTTCTTTTTTGGTCCTGTAAGGTCCATCTACTTAGTTTTAAGTCCAAAAGCCTAATAATGATCGGTTACTGATTCTTCAGATTAATTACTTAAATTAATAACTTAATTGAATAATTGATCAAAAGATAATTTAAAGTAGCTTGACTTTCAATCTTTTATTGAATCAAGTTGAACTTGGTTGACAAATGAACCAAACTAGGCCACATGGATTAGTGGGGCTCAATTGGATTAGCCCATTCAACTTCAAATTGCATCTAGGTTCAAGCCCATGGACTCAGGTCGCGCCCTGGTTGCACCCTCGTGTCCAAGCTTGCCTAGCCATGCAGACTCGCACGCCGCACGCCCAACCAGTGTGTGCCCTAGATGGTTCGTCTTCCCCACGGCCGACAGCGCAGGTCGGCGACATAGTAGCTGTTGACCCTCCCGACGTCAACGATCCATCTTCCAACAGAGGGAACATGTGTTGCTCACCGACTTGCCACCCGAGCACGCGTTACGTTTGCCACTTCATCTTTCGCCTGCAACCGCAACCTCTGCCAACGATGCGCGACTTGACCCAACGATAGTCGCGTCCTTTCGTCCGACGACGATCCAGTTCCTGCACCGATCGGCCAAACGAAGACTTTGGGCATTTCACCTCCTGCATGCTAGCTGTCTTCACGCGCCCCAGCACCAACTGATTTGGCCGAGCCCTGCGACCAATGAGTGACTGTCATCGCTTCCCCTCTCGCCAACATTCCTCTACTTGGCCAGGCTATAAGAGCGCCATGAGAAGAACCCAAAAAAGATCTAATCTGAACCCTCGCTCTCAAACCTTAAGATCATTGTTCACCACACCGTTCGCCGCTCCGCTCGCCATTCGCCACACCGCTCCACTCGTCGTTACACACCACTCTGCTCATTACACCGCGTGCCATCCATCGCTCCACTCGCCACTTGTCACACCGCTCGCTGACGAAACCAACAAACATTCCACTAGGAATCACAAACGACGGAAGTTCTGTCTCCCCCTCCAGGTGGGTTCCTCTTTTCCTTGCCTTCCATGATGAAAGTGTGATTTAAATGTTTGATAAATCATGTAACCCAAGCATGTTTAGCAAAGATTATAAAATTATGTCTTTTCGAAATCATGTAGACTGCATGTTTGATAAAAATGAAATTTCATAAAGTTAAAGTTTGTGAAGGAATGCAAATGACATACTTGAGAAAGTCTCTTCTCATGCAATTGTGTCAACCTCAACCTAGGAAAGTTTATAAAGTCATTGCTCATGTTTAAATAGTAGAACCACCAAATAAACAAAGTTATGGTTTATGTAATGCCTTCCAAATGTGCAATACGATAATGCTTAAGAAATCCCCATTTTACCAAGTTGTGACTTGTGAAGCTTTCATTTCATAATTGGGGGAAATAGTGATAATGCTTAGGAAAGTTTCATTTCATAAAATCATGACTTATTAGTTTTATGAAATCATGAAACCCTATTTCTTGATAACTAAAATCTATGGTTAAAATTTTATTCTATATCAAATGAGCAAAGTTATGATTTATGGAATTTTATACAACCATGGATTTAGAAACTTCACTTCATGTCAAATGAATAAAGTTCTCTATATATGAAACATCGTGTTATCTTGTCAACTCGCAAGATTTTATAAACCAAGTCATAGAATGATTGGACCAATCTTCATATGCAAATTGAATCACCCCATTTCACGTGATAAAGAAATAAATTTCTCTTGTGTTATTGTGATTGATCCTTTATTTTCATATAAAAGGTCATTACTTCCCATGCAATATTGAAGTCTCTTGTTGTGACCTCTTTTTTACACACCCTCCTCGGTCGTGCCAAAAGGGGAGGTGAAAAAGGAACATAAGTACATGCTTAAAGGCAAATACTCAAAGTCATAGAGCGGAACTCGTTTGGTAAAATAAGGATACAGAAAATAAAATACGGAGTCGCCACCTTGTATTTGAGAGAAAACAAGGAAAGCAAAACTAGAGAAATAGAAGGCTATTTGGTCTTCAAAATCTCAAAGAACTAGGTAAGGGGTCCTAGGTACTGATGGGGAAGGTGTTAGGTACCCCCAGCTAGCTTGGGATAACCTAGCTTCTCTATGGCTTCAGCAGTCAAGACGCCCAATATGATGATCAAGGTATCATTTAAGGAAATTTAGATAGCCTATTTTGGAATCCGGACATAACCCTCTGGACCCCAAATCATCTATTGGGGAGAATAACATCGAAGGTAACGAAGATAGATGGGCTAAAATGGACATCCAACCAGATATTTGGACCTAACTTCGAAATAATCCAGAGCAGGGAGATAGTCTAGCCCAGAAAAATCAGATATCTGAATGGTTATCTGAAGGATGTTTCATTCTTCTTTGGAATTGGGAAAAGGAATGAGGCTTGAGAAATTAGAATCCGCTTTGGTTCAAGCTAGATTTTGGATAACACAAGGAAGACAAAATGTAGTAAACAACAAGTACCCTACCACTAGTGCATATGCAAGGATACATGCAATGCACATGGTCATGGAAAAGGTAATGAACATGTAGTAAATAAAATACCCTACCACTAGTGAAAATGAAAGGATACATGCAATGCACATGGTCATGGAAAAGGTAATGAACATGTAGTAAATAAAATACCCTACCATTATTACAAATGCAAGGATACATGCAATACACATGGTCATGGAAAAGGTAATGAACATGTCGTAAATAAAATACCCTACCACTAGTACAAATGCAAGGATACATGCAATGCACATGGTCATGAAAAAGGTAATGAACATGTCATAAATAAAATACCCTACCACTAGTACAAATGCAAGGATACATGCAATGCACATGGTCATGGAAAAGGTAATGAACTTGTAGAATGAAATGCGATTAGGCCCACACAAAGATTCATGCATAAGCTAAAACGTAGTAATGCAAGGAAAAATGGCAAAATTGGCAAGGCCATCCAAATAGATCCAGAGTTTGCTTGGTCACAAGTCAGATTCCGGATTTCTCCCAGTTAGCTACAGAAAAAGCAAAAGATGATAAAGATTGTAAAATCTCTTCCTAAGGGATTCACCAAGAAGGAAAAGGAGATAGAGACAGGTTTGTCTACCCCTAGCCATCTGTGTCCATTGATGGGCAAGGTCGAATGACAAGAAGATAAAGATAGCCTATATACGAGATTTTCCTAACCAATATAGGGAGGAACAAAGCTGATAAACATGGAAATTGCACTCCTCTCTTTATGTCTAAGGGAGAATCACCCTATCTAGGGTGGAACCAGGTAGGCCAATAGCATGATTGACCATTGGTTCTGCCAAGGGGGAGCAGAACGGTTGGAGAAGATGAAGCTTTCTCCAGTCGATCCTAAATAAGAAACAAAAGCTCAAAGGGCTCAAAACCTTACCTGCAAGTCATCGAGAAACCTGGAAGCTCAAGCGTCAGTGCAATTGTGAATCACGAAGAAAATCACCCTTTGCTACATGAAGTATATATATAAAGGGACGATAAGTTGTACTACAAAACTAGATATGGATTCCTTAACGCATGTCATGCACCTACCTTGTATCAATCGTAACCAATAGGAAGCAAGGAACCAGATAGGATAGATTGTGCCCTCATGAGATAGCTCTCTCCAGAAAAAGGCAAAATCTGGTGAGGTTTCTATAATCCAGGGGTTTAGATGCCAGTGAAAGGTTGGTCTAAATACTATGGGCTCTACGTCCCACTTAGACAAATCATGACGTCCCCAACACTTAAGAAACAGACCTTCATTTTAGAAGTCGTTTGTGCCATAGACCTTTGTTGCAGAGGCAATTCATGCCATGGGCCTTTGTTGGCTGAGGAGTTGACTCAACAGACTTTACGTGTTGTACAACTATTTAGATGCTCACGGAAGTTCTGTCTAGACAGAGGAACTTCCACTACAAGAAGGGAGTTATTTTCCCTCTCGAACAAGTATAAAATGGAAGTACTACCCAGGCGATGGAACTTCTGAATGACATATAGAGAAAAAGAGTAATAAATTTACAGCTTATTGTAACATTACGAGCTTTACTCTATGACTGGTCATAACACTACAGCCTTTAGTCTATGGTCAGCCATAACTGGGTGGCTCTTCTAGGACGGTCCCTAGCAATGCACTTGGGTGGAATTTCTTCCACATCATGCTCCCCATTGCTGCCATCAACTTCATCTGGCGAGTCCGAATCAAAAGTCACCTGTTCAGAACTAGTAGACTACGACAAAGAGAACTCCACTTGCTCGGGAGTGTTGGGCTGATTTATAACAGCTGGCTTCTCTCCATTTTGCATCAATGAAGCCTCATCAAATGTGACATTACGACTGTGTATTACCTTGCCTGACTTTATATCATAGATTCTGTAGCCCTTTACTCCCATGCCATATCCCACAAAGATGCCCTTCTTGGCACGTGGTTCTAACTTACCATTGTTGACATGGTAATATGCAGAACATCCAAATATCCTCAATTTGGAGTAATTTGCTGTCTTATTCATCCATATCTCATATGATATTTTGTCTTCTATACCACTAGAAGGTGACCTACTGACAAGATAAGAAGCTGTGTTGACAGCTTCAGCCCAAAACTTCTTGTCCAAACCAGCATGAGAAAGCATGCACCTAGTTTTCTCCAACAACGTACGATTGAGGCACTCAGCTACTCCATTTTGCTGTGGAGTGCCTCTAATTGTGTGGTGTCTAGTAATACCTGCATCCTGACAGTATGTGTCAAATTCATGAGAGCAGAATTCTAACCTGTTATCAATTTTGAGGTACTTTACTTTTCCTCCCAACTTGGTTTTCAACTAACGTCCTCCATGCCTTAAAGTTCTTGAAGGGATCTCCTTTGTTCTTCAAAATGAAAATCCAATTCATATGTGAGTAATCATCAATAATTGAGAGAAAGTACCTAGATCCTGCAAGAGAGGGTTGTTGGGAAGGTCCCCAACAACCAGCATGGACATAGTCCAATATCCCTTTAGTGGTGTGCTCTCCTCTGCTGAAAGAGACTCTCTTTTGCTTTCCATAGATGCAATGCCTACACAAATTTGCATCAATGTATTTGTGTCCATCCAATTTGCCCAAACTGTTGAGTTTCTGCATCCCTCTCTGCCCCAAATGTCCAAGTTTGGAATGCCAAATGGCAGACATGGATTGTTGATCAGCAGCAACAGTAGCAGCGGCACCTATAATCGGAGAACTTTGAAGAATGCACAAAGGTCCATGTTTGACTCCTTTCAGCACCACCAAGGAGTCCTTGAGACAACTAGCTTGCCTCCTTCACCTAAATACTTGAATCCCTTGGAATCAAGTGCCATCAAAGAAATCAAGTTCTTTCCCAACTTGGAAACATGTCATACATCCTCTAGAGTTCTCATAGTACCATCATGCATCTTGAAATGAATTGTACCAACACCTACTCTAGTGCAAACATCATCATTTGCCAATGTTACCTGTCCACCATCAACCTATTCATATGTGTGGAAGAACTCCTTGTTTGGAGTCATATGGTGAAATGCACTAGAATCTAAAATTCAACTATGATCTGAGTATGCACTGCAAGAAACTGTAAGTGAAAAATCACCTTTTGATGCTGAATCTTCCTTTCCAGCTACGACAACAGTTTCTTTTGATTTTAGCTTGGGACAGTTTGCTTTCCAATGTCCATTTTCCTTGCAGTAGTTGCAAGTATCTCTTGAGTACTTACTTCTTCCCCTGAATTTATTATTGCTGTTGTTTCTCTGTTGTCGTCCTCTAGACTCACCATGGTGTGCAGATAGGCCTGAAGCACTTGTGTCATTGCTCCCATGCGTGACCATATGCCTCAGCTCCCTGGAGTGAAGGCTAGACCTCACTTCCTCCAATGTGATTATATCCCTGCTAACTACAAAAAACTGCACAAAATTCTCAAAGGACAAAGAGAGTGAAACAAGCAAAATAAAGGTAGCATCCTCATCTTCAACTGTCATGCCTATATTTCTCAACTCTATGAGAATTGTGTTCATCTGATCTAGGTGTTGCTTAAGGGGTATTCCCTCCTTCAATTTCAATGAAAACAATCTCTATTTAAGCAACAACTTGTTAGTCAAGGACTTTGTTATGTACAAAATCTTTAACTTATTCCACAAGCCCAAAGCTGTGGATTCATCAGCCACTTTAATAATAACTTCATTCGACAGACATAATAGTATGGTAGAATGAGCCTTTTCTTCTTGTTGCTCATACTCTGTAGATTTTTCATCCATAGTTAACCCTTTGTTTAAAGGAGCCCAAATGCCCTGTTGTTTAAGCAGAGCTTTCATTTTAATCTGCCACAAACTGAAGCTATTTTTCCCATTGAACTTATCAACTTTCATTACTGGCATTGACATTATATTCAAAATATAAAATGCACCACAACAACTTTGATCAAACAAATTGTAATTTCAGAAAATTGCTCAACACCTCCACTTCAATACTGACAACCTCAATAAAAATATGTAGCAATCACAATCACAAAACAAATCTCAATCAAAGCCTCAAAGCACCAAGTACCATGGTCAAGGAACTCCACCTCAAACAGATCAAGTCACTCGGTTTGAACCAACAAAAATGAGCCCAAATATTGAGATGGTGGGAACCCAAAATTGGCAAAAGACTGACCTAGGTGATTGGTGCAGCAAGAGGGGCGGCTAGGCTGGATGGTCCCGCCTGGACACGTGCAAACGCATGCTGGCGCACGTTGGTTAGGGCATGTGTGGGGGCTGCTGCGCGTGAAAGAGGGGCTTGATTTGCATGGGTGTGGTCAGATCTTGTCGCGTCTGTGCGTGGAAGGGACTACTTGCGCACAGAGTTGCCTGCGAAAGGACTGCACGTGGATGGCTATGCGCGGAGACGGCTGCGCATAAACAGATCTACACGCGGATGACTGCGTGCTGGCAGATCTGTGCGCTGGATGGCTGCGCACGGGTGGATCCGAGCATGGATGGTTTCTTTATGGGCAATTCCTGCGTGCTGATGGCTGCTTCGTCCAAAGGGAAACTCAAAGATCACCTTCTTTTCCACTCCAAAGAAACGAACCCTAACTCAAGGCCACGTCCTCCAACTTGCCTCTGATACCACTTGTTAGGCGTGGTAACCAAAGAAACACAACGGAAAATGAATGGAGGAGTGAGCAATGAGAAAGGAATGGTGGAAGAAGAAGATCGCCAAGCACACACAAGGAGGAACACAGATTTTATGTGGTTCACCCCAACTTGGGGCTAGTCCACGGATGGAGAGGGAGGGAGTTTCTTTCGTGGAGGCTAGGGTTACAAATCTCCCAACATTACCTTTAGAAAACCCTAGCCAACCTTATATAGTGCTTGAGTATTTCATGAGGGTACAAAGTCCAAAATGTCCTTATACTAGTTACATTATAATTACAATTCAAGACACAATACAATAGTGACCCTAGAGAGTATGATGGACAACTCCCCTATTGTTGGTGGCACTCAAATTAGGATTAAGGGGGAAAATAACAACAAAAGGTAATAATAAAGGATGCTCACCAAGGGAAAATGTGGTCCCATTGCAAGTGAGGCCCTGAAGGAAAAGGACTCAAGGCTAGTTGTGCCCATGGGAATCATGATAGAACTAGCTAACCATTGATGCTCTTCTCCACCACTTGACTCAAGGTAGAGTAACCAATTTGGGGTTGCGGTGTGTTGACCCCCATGCTTAACACCTATCGGCTACCAGGTAAATCAACAAGCCACCCACCGACACGTCGGTATATCACCCGATGGCCGATTCCCCAAAACTCCTCCCCAGTGAAGTTCCACTACGCTGGTGTTGTCACCCATGTTCAACGCCTATCGGGCTGTTGGGTAAATCAACCGGCCACCCACTAGCACGCTGGTAAAATACCCCAACAATCGGTTCACAACTCTTCCCTAGCCGTGAAGGTCCCCTTTCGCTCCGAACAAAGGACCATGTGAAAAAACATGGCTGCCGGCTCATGATTAGTCGGACACCCAACATGGAGATACCCATTAACATGCCTATAGTCGCTAGAGGAGAGAAAACATCCGACCACATGGAACTTTTGCTAATACAAGGCATCCAAGGGTGGAAGTACCATTTTCCAGATGGGGGGAGGCAACGTAAATGCTGTGAGGTTACGATGGCCGTAGGCAAAGCATAGTTTGACTTCTGGGGTAAAGTACATGGCCGCCGGGTCATCAGTCAGTGCACAATCCCGGCTATTCACCACGGCCTATTCCCATGAACCACTTGCTATATTCCTAGTGCATGCCAATCTCCCTTACCCAACAGCTGGCCAACCTTCCATGGCTGCTGGCTAAATGCCTGGGTAAATAATTCAAATCTAATGAAAAGATATGGCAAGATTAAATTACTTAAATCCTGTAATTAATCAATCACGTGGATCATGGGATTAAACCAAAATGTACACGGGGTTTCCATCCTGAGATCACCCAAAATGGAAGGTAATTCCCTATATAAAGGGCCCTCTGTTCCATGTAAAGAGGAGGCCTTTTTTCGATACTTTGAAGGAGTGATTTCGAAGGAGAGCTGCTCGAAGTACCACCATCCTGTTGCCACACCGAAGCAAGGACTTCCGACCATCACTGGCGTCTCCTTATAGGTAAGCCCCTTCTCCCTAGCCGTCATGCTTCTTATTTAGCCTATTTTGTAACTCTGACCGTACTGGACATTCCCCACGTAAAGGGAAAGGTCAGAGGATATGCCCGGGTCTAATTCCTTCGGATACGCTTTCGAAAGTACCAACAACCTCCCTCCCCGTTGGGTAAATCCACCCAGTATGGTCGAGATCAGTCCGGTCACGATTCATTTATCAGGTTTTCATATGGAAACCCATGTTTTCTTACATGTTTTTACGAGCATATCGTCGGGTTTTTCTGTCCCTTTTCTTTGAAACGCCTGACCACTATTAGATGTGTCGTCTCTGCTTACAGACGACCGTCTCCTCAAAGGTGTCTACCTCTCTCATCTTTCAGGACTGAGTGTAGAAATCTTTGCACCTGAAAGTGGAGGCAGCATACTAAGTGAACATTCGACCCCAGACCCGGATGTTCAATAAGCAAACCCTCCAGACCTCTGGCATTTCAGCCAGAGGTCCGTAGCAGTGGCTACCACGTCTATATTCGTGTTTTTACCTATTTCCTGCTTATCTCACTGGGAGAGGCAAAGTTGCCCTCCCGAAGCCCCAGAAAGGCTTCCGGGATGAGGCCGTCGGCATGCATCCTTGCCGATGCCGGTCGTCCTAATGTATGAGTATGTACACCCTGACGGTTCCCCTTTACTTGGAGGAGCAAAGCTGCCCTCCCGAAGCCTCGAAAAGGCTTTCGGGATGAGGTCGTCGACATGCATCCTTGTCGACGTCGGCCATCCAGGTGTATGAGTATGTACACTTCGACGGTTCCCCTTTATCAGGAGGAGCAAAGCTACCCTCTCGAAGCCCTCGAAAGGCATCTGGGATGAGGCCATCGGCATGCATCTTTGCCGATGCCGGCCATCCGGGTGTATGAGTATATACACCTCGATGGTTCCCCTTTACCGGAAAGAGCAAAGCTGCCCTCCCTATGCCTCGAAAAGGCTTTCGAGATGAGGCCGTTGGCATGCAACCTTGCCGACGTCAGTCATCCAAGTGTATGAGTATGTACACCCCGATGGTTCCCCTTTACCAAGACGAGCCAAGCCGCCCTCCCAAGGCCCTGGAAAGGCTTCCGGGATGAGGCCGTCGGCATGAGTCCTTGCCGACCCTGGCCAAACTGAGTACATAAACTCTTGTCCTCAGTAAGAGAGGCAGAATGCTAGGCGGACGCCGATCCCTTTACTCGGCAGTCTAGTATTCCTGCCAACTAGCTCACCAAACCTTCAGCTCTTTAGCCAACAATCCATATTGGTGACCGCCATGCCTTTCTCTCTCTCTTTTTCTTGCTAGATCCTGTGTGAATCCTCGCATTGGTTGATTTTCACTTGCTTTACCAAAAGGAATTAGACTATTCCACCTGATGCCCTGGCAAATCCTCCAAGATGAGGCCGTTGGCATGCATCCTTGCCAACACCGACCGTCCAGGTGTATGAGTATGTATACTCGCACGGTCCTACTTTATCGGGAGGAGCAAAGCAACCCTCTCGATACCTTAGAAAGTCTACTAGGTTGAGGCCGTGTTTGGCTGGACTGACTATTGTTGTATTTCATTTTTAGAGCCGAAGAGAGGCCAGAATTACTCAACTGTCTTGGGGTGCCTAACACATTCCCCAACAGTACCTTCAATCTCGTATCCAGTTCTCTCATTTTTCGCATAATTTTACACCATTTTTGTGGTTTTCACCATTTTGATGGCAAAAGGACACTTCCACATTTGGTTTTCCTTATTTTCTACGCAAAAGTAAGGTGGCGACTCCATTTAATGAGCCATTCGCATCACGTGGCAATGCGCTCCCTCAATCACCTTTCAATTCTCTGTACCTCAACCCATCCATTGGCTTTGCTAGTAGAACCCCATGGGGTTCTGGGTGATAGCTGGATGAAAGAGAGGGTACAGATTTTTGACGACTCCGCTGGGGAGACTTGTTGCATTTATCGATTAAGTGACTCAGACTCTCGCTCGTACGGCTCTTTTACAATCAGCCTTTTGTTTTCCATTAGGATTTTTAGTGTCTTTGCCGCATTTGCTAAGCGAAGCCGCTTTCAAGTGTGTCAAACCAAATCACCCTTCTTTGGTCCTTGCAGCCCTTTGCAGTTGGCTCTTGCAATTTCGGATCCTGCTGGCTCCCCCTCTTCAGACCCGTTCACAAGCAATAGCTATGACCATTGGTTTCACAGCTACATCCAGGACTTCCCCATCTGTCACCACGACAACCTCCATGCCCCTGTCCATGGCCTTCGGCCCGCCACCTCCTGTTGTCACTAGGATGAATTTCACCAGGCCGATCATTATACCTGCTGGAGCTGTAGATCTACCCTGGGCACTAGACCTAGGCCGTCAACATGCATCCTTGCCGACATCGGCCATCCGGGTGTATGAGTATGTACACCCCGAAGGTTCCCCTTTATCGGGAGGAGCAAAGCTACCCTCTCGAAGCCCTCAAAAGGCTTCCGGGATGAGGCCATCGGCATGCATCTTTGCCGATGCCGGCTGTCCGGGTGTATGAGTATGTACACCTCAATGGTTCCCTTTACCGGGAGGAGCAAAGCTACCCTCCCTATGCCCCGAAAAAGCTTCCGAGATGAGGTCATTGGCATGCAACCTTGCCGACGTCGGCCATCAAGGTGTATGAGTATGTACACCCCGATGGTTCCCCTTTACCGAGAGGAGCCAAGCCGCCCTCCCGAAGCCCCAAAAAGGCTTCTGGGATGAGGCCGTCGGCATGAGTCCTTGCCGACCCTGGCCAAACTGGGTACATAAACTCTTGTCCTCAGTAAGAGAGGCAGAATGCTAGGCAGACGTCGATCCCCTTACTCGACAGTCTGGTGTTCCAGCCGACAGTCTGGTGTTCCAGTCCCGTGTGAATCCTCGCATTGGTTGATTTTCACTTGCTTTACCAGAAGGAATTAGACTATTCCACCTGATGCCCTGGAAAATCCTCTAGGATGAGGCAATCGGCATGCTTCCTTGCCAACACCGACCGTCCAAGTGTATGAGTATGTATATCGGCACGGTCCTACTTTACCAGGAGGAGCAAAGCAACCCTCCCGATGCCCTAGAAAGTCTACTAGGTTTAGGTCGTGTTTGGCTAGGCTGACTATTGTTGTATTTCATTTTTAAAGCCAGAGAGAGGCCAGAATTACCCGGCTGTCTTGGGGTGCCTAACACATTCCCCAACAGTACCTTCAGTCTCGTATCCAGTTCTCTCATTTTTTGCATAGTTTTACACGATTTTACACCATTTTTGTGGTTTTCACCATTTTGATGGCGAAAGGACACTTCCACATTTGGTTTTCCTTATTTTCTACGCAAAAATAAGGTAGCGACTCCATTTAATGAGCCATTCGCCTCACGTGGCAATGCGCTCCCTCAATCACCTTTCAATTCTCTGTACCTTAGCCCATCCATTGGCTTTGCTAGTAGAACCCCATGGGGTTCTAGGTGATAGCTAGATGAAAGAGAGGGTACAGATTTTTGATGACTCCGCTGGGGAAACTCGTTGCGTTTATTGATTAAGTGACTCAGACTCTCGCTCGTACGGCTCTTTTACAATCAGCCTTTTGTTTTCCATTAGGATTTTTAGCGTCCCTACCGCATTTGCTAAGCGAAGCCGCTTTCAAGTGCGTCAAACCAAATCACCCTTCTTTGGTCCTTGCAGCCCTTTGCAGTTGGCTCTTGCAATTCTGGATCCTGCTGGCTCCCCCTCTTCAGACCCGTTCACAAGCAATAGCTATGACCATTGGTTTCACAACTACATCCAGGACTTCCCCATCTATCACTACGACAGCCTCCATGCTGCTGTCCATGGCCTTCGGCCCGCCACCTCCTGTCGTCACCAGGATGAACTTCACCAGGCCGATCATTGTACCTGCTAGAGCCGTAGATCTACCCTGGGCACTAGACCTATCTGTTGCTGCAACATTCGACAATCTCGTGCCGCATCCTGCATCGCCCACCTCTCCAGCTGCTAGAGCTAAAGGTGACAGGCTGGATCCCACGCAGAACACTGACCCATCCAACCGACCACCCTCAAACATGGAGGGCATAGAAGGGGCCGACACCTACCAGCCACCTCGACCAATGCATTTCGAGCAGGCCCTCCTAGCTCATCAGCTGGCACACTACCAACAGTAAGGGATTAGCTCAGTAATCCCACCCAGGCCAACCGTCTGTGTCCCGGAGATGCCACATACTGAAGAATACAACGTCGTCACCACTCCCGTTGTAGGTTAGTTCTTTCAGCCGCCACTATAGCCGATGGCCGCCACTACTACCGCCCCAATGCTGGACCTGCAGGGGCAACTATTTTAGAGGATAGCCGAGCTGGAAGCATCCTTCTAGAACATGA
The DNA here is from genome assembly GCA_024699675.1 of Amphibolis antarctica. Classification (NCBI taxonomy): domain Eukaryota; kingdom Viridiplantae; phylum Streptophyta; class Magnoliopsida; order Alismatales; family Cymodoceaceae; genus Amphibolis; species Amphibolis antarctica. Next base: position 21,888 of record JAMKPZ010000210.1, read on the forward strand.
GGCCCGGCCTGTCGGAACCCTATTGTTCATTCCAAAACCTCTATTTCTGTTCAGAGGCGATGCTACCTCCCAACTTCAAGATGCCCGAATTGGTCAAATACAATGGGCACGGTGTCCCCCGAGTGCACCTCCAGGCTTACTGCTGGGACATGGCGGCACTGTAGCACGAGGAGAAGCTCCTTGTTCGACTGTTCAAGAAATACCTCCAAGGGTTGGCACTGTCATGGTACATGTCCTTAGACTTGACAAAAATCTACACCTGAAAGCAACTGGTGTACATGTTCCAAGAACAGTACGCGTACAACTTGGACTTGGCACCCAAGTTGGAGGACCTCTGCCAACGTGAAAACGAGTTGTTTAGTGGCTACGTTGGTAGATGGAGGGCCCTGGCGTCCCAAATCTAGGACAAGCCAATTGAGGAAGATTCCCTGGACATGATTGTACAGGGCACACATCCATCTCTACCGGCATTCCTGTGCATTCAATCATACACCACATTCTCCCAGCTAATCAAGGTCGACAGCTGTGTGGAGGGGTTTCTGAAGTTCTCGGCCCTCTCCTTCGGGGCTAACACTGGAGGAAACATCCATCCCAAGCCACTGGCAACAGGCGACAACAGGGGCAACAACTGCGGCTTCCGAAGGAACGACAACGGGCTACCAGCTCCCATCATGATCATGGCAATCGCGCCCCCGCCATATCAGCCGCAACAGGTGTACGCTCCGGCCTAGGAGTATCATCTGTTGACCATCACCTCGGTTCAGCAATTGGTCTACATTGCCCGATCGACACCGAATCAGCAGCCTTGGAGGCCCAGGGCTCCACCACCGACAGCCGCACTAGAGCTACCAATGTCACGGTAATGGCAGGTAGTTGCCCCAGGATCCTCCCGTCGAAGGAACCAGGGGCAAAATGGGGGGCCAAATGGGTGCTAACCAACAGCGCCCCACCTAGCAATAGCCATGATAACCATGCCAACTGCCCATGCAGGTGTAGCAGCAACGCGTAACAGAGTACACACTGCTCTCGAAACCACAGAGCCAGGTGTTCTGTAAGGCATAGACGTTACTCATGCTCCCTCCTGTCAGGCCACTCCTAGCTGTTCTTCCCTCCTAGTACAACTCGTAGTAGTACTACGAGTGTCACCGATCTGCTGGCCACGCGACCGACCACTTCTGGACGTTGAGACAGGCCATCCAGTGTCTCATTGACTCGGGAACCATCGAGCTTCAACAACCTCCCGCATCTCCCAAGCCGAGCCAGTAGACTTTCCTAAACCATGTGGAGAACTCTCGGGTGAACCCCATCCTCCTAGATTTCAGGAACAGGCCTATGTAGCTGGTGTCCATGTATTCAACTAGATGTGAGCAAGGGACAAGGCGATCCCTCCCTTCAACACGACCGCTGGAAGCCGAAATCTCCTAGTTGAACTTGGTCAACCTCATTCGTCTGGCCCATAACCCATTGATGCTCGAGGAGCTTCGGTCGTATTACTAGCAACTCCACTCCTTTATCCTCATTGTCCACAACCACCGAAGGAGGAGGAGGTCTTCATGACCTGCATCGCAACAAGGGCCATCCCCATCTTTCGGAAAACCCTTTGTTCGGGTGGCACTCGTGGTCACCTTGTCAGGGGTGTCGGGCACCGGGGCAACCGCCCTAGCCCAACCCAAGGTGATCCTCTACTCACCAGCCGCCCCAGTCAGAGAAGCCATCCTTACAGTGCCTTCGGTCCCCAAGGTCCCGGAGGCCAATCCCACTCCCTCAGCCAGTGCTCTAGCCAGCGCAGTCGCTTTAACAGTTGCAACCTTGGCACCACTCTAAGCACATCTAGCAAGGCAGCAATTCATGCCCTTGACTGTGCCGTCTGCTCTAGCCGCAACCACATTTGAGCAGCATAAGGGCAAGGAGGCAGTCATCTCTCCAGCTCCCACCCCATTCCAGCAACAGTCGTCCGCATGCACGGCTATAACCAGGTCCGACCAAGTATATCAACCGAAGTTGTGCCATGCGGGGATCTCTAGCCCAAGAGTGCCAAGCCAACCATCGACTGACAGTCATCCGCTCGCTTCACCAGCGGTTGCCTCACCAACACTGGCTACCCACTCACTGCTGCCCATAGACTTGTCAATCTAGCTGCAAGGGATACATGTAGATATCTCACTGTGGGATCTACTATGGTCGTCCACCTAGCACTGGGAAACCCTCCTTAAGGCACTACAGGTGGGAAAAGTGAACCAAAGCCTTACTCCTGGAGCCAAAGAAGGGATGGTGGCAATAGTGATAGTCTTGTTCTTTGTCTACTTTTCAGACTTGGACCTCTCACCGGCCAGGACTGATCACAACCTATCCTTGTATATTCGGGTACAGTACAAGGACCTGTGCATCCGCATGGTCATGATTGATGACGAATCAGGGCTAAACTTGTGCCCACTACAGGTCATGCACAAGTTGGAGATCTAGGAAGAAGACTTGCTTCCCACAGACAGAGTAATGAGAGGGTTCGATGGCACTCTCCATGAAGCTAGAGGTGAAATCGTTCTTCCCCTCGTCATCGAACTCGCAGCCTTCGATGTTCCAGTACACGTGGAGGACATCCTCCCAAGCTACAACCTCATTTTGGGCCACCCTTTCCTCCACCAAAACTCCATTGTACCTTCCACCCTTCATAGGATGCTCAAGTTCCTATAGAAGGGGGAAGTCATTGTTATACTGGCCGAAAATTACTATCGTTCGAGACAGTTTGTGGTCGCCATAGCATCCTTCAGGTCGCAGTGCCCGACACCTGAGCCGATTGCCACCACCTCACCACCTGACCTCTAGAACCCAACCACCTTTGACTATTTGTCCAGGCACATGGAGCCTTGGGAGGACTCCCCACAGCCAAACCTGGAGCCAGAAGATGGTTTGCTACGATTGTTTGGAGAGTCTCCAGCAAGCAGTGAAGGGCCAACCCTTCGCCAGCCTCCCCCACCATTGTCTATCCTACGGGGAGGAGCTTTGGAAATGGACATTGCGTCTGATTCGTTCGTACAAGGAAAGGGGACAACAAGGTGCGCTCCTTCCCCCTCTCCTTCAACTTAGCGCCGCAACACCCACCTAATGACTTGGGTGGGGACCCTCTAGGGTTGTAGGTCATCAAAGTCAAGAGACAAGCTTAACAGCTTTCGGGCGACTCACGCCAGAACCTATACCCTCAACAATAGGGCTTGGCATCCTAAACATAAGTGTGCCGGTAGATGCATCCTCAGCAGCCACCGACTCGGCAACCTGACCAAATCGGCCGAAGCTTGGCAACCATACCAAGTGTCTCACTTAGCACAGGGTACAGCTAGGAACCATTCGGTCATCGGTACAATCATTCGGTAGCTGTCAACCTTCAGCAAGGGTGCCGCATGATGGAGCTAGGACAGCTAGCCTACCCAATCTAAGTAGCATCCTCTACGAACAGAACACTGGCCAACATCGTTGGGTAGAACTAGGGGCATTCTGCCCCTCCCTTGCCACAGTCACATAGACAGGTGAACGTGACCAGCCCGTCATGCCATCGTTTGAGACTCTTTTTGGTTTTCGCCTCTTAGTGAGCCGACCGTCGGGCCATCCACTCGGCCTTTCACACGTACCAATAGTGGAGCAGCGTCTTGGGGTAGAATTAGGGGCAGTCTGCCCCTCCACCTCTTCATGCGCTGGGCGGCCAAAGCAGTAGAAGAAGTTTGACGGCCTCACACATCAAGCAGGCGAGCATGACAAATCTATCACCTTCTCCTCTGAAGCCTTTCCGGGATTCAACCTCATTCCTAACCGATCACCGGTATACCTACCCGGCACTTGGCCAGGAGACTAGGGATGTAGCTCTGGCTAGGTTCATCATCTAGTACCCTTTTAGCTTAAGGGTCAGCAATCAGTGGAGGTCAGTCCGTGGGTTGAAGACCAAGAACTTGAAGAGGTTAGTCCGTGGGTCCAACCACCCGAGTCCACTGGTATAACCTCCACTGATGAAGTTGAGCTTGTAAACCTTAGGGATGAACAAAATCAAAAAGAAACAGAAATTAGCAAAGAGGTACCTGAGCCTTACCGGCGACAACTCCTCGCACTCCTGCGAGAGTTTGTGGAAGTATTTTCCTGGGGTTACAAAGACATGCCTGGTTTGGATGAATGGGTAGCCGTCCACCGGCTACCTCTCAAACTAGAAGTCTGCCCTATGAAGTAGAAAGCTCGATGCATGCGATAGGAATGGGCCTAGAAGCTAAAGGATGAAGTTCACAAGCAATTGAACGTCTGGTTCCTCCAGTTGGTCTTCTACTCGAAATGGGTGGCAAACATGGTGCTCGTACCAAAGAAAGATGGACGGGTACGCATGTGTGTTGACTATCGAGACCTCAACAAGGCTAGCCCTAAGGATGACTTCCCACTACCACACATAGATGTCTTGGTCGACGACATCGACAAGTATGGAGTGTACTCTTTCATGAATGGATTCTCTGGTTACAATCAAATCCTCATGGCTAAAGAAGACAAGGAGAAGACCGCATTCACCACTCCTTGGGGGGTCTTCTGTTATAGGGTGATACCATTCGGGCTCAAAAATGCTGGTGCTACCTACCAAAGAGCCATGACCACTCTTTTCCATGACATGATGTACAAAGAAGTCGAAGTTTATGTCGACAATATGGTAGTGAAGGTGCGCACACATCAACAACATCTCAAACACTTTAGAAGATTATTCGAGCGCCTAAGCAAGTACAGGCTCAAGTTAAACTTGTCAAAATCAACGTTCGGGGCCACCACCGAAAAACTCTTGGGCTTTGTCATCAAAAAGTGGGGGATTGAGGTAGATCTCGACAAGGCAACGGTGATCTTAGACATGCCTCCCCCACAGACAGAGTAGCAAGTTCGAAGCTTGTTGTGAAGGCTACAGTACATTGGGCACTTCATCTTACACCTTACGCCGACTTGCGAGCCCTTCTTCAGACTGTTGAAGAAAAATGCAAGCTTCGCATTGACAACACAATGCTAAACTACTTTCAACCACATCAAGTGGCAACTGTCTTGGCTGCTAGTTCTCATGCCACCTCATCCCAGATGGCCGCTCTTCTTGTACCTGTCTACCACGGCTTCTTCCATGGGTGCCGTGTTGGGCCAGCATGACACCACCAGCAGAGTTGAGCAGGTTGTATACTACCTTAGTAAGAAGTTCACCGAGGTAGAAGAACAATATGAACTCATAGAGAAATACTGCCTCTTGTTGGTTTGGACGGTGAAAAAATTATGGCACTACCTAGTGGTCTACTTGGTCTTGTTGCTCAGCCACCATGACCCCCTGCGCGACCTCTTTGACCAGCCAGCCTTGGTAGGCAGGTGCGTCAAATGGCAGATGCTCCTCGCTGAGTCCGACATCCGATACGTGTCTCAAAAATCCATGAAGGCCCAAGCTATGGTCGACTAGCTGGCGCACCAACCCTTGCTAGATTATTAGCCATTGGAGGACTCGTTCCCAGATGAGCCCATCTTCACCATTAGTGAGCTGGATCTAGATCAGCCAGAACCCTATATCCTATACTTCGACAGAGCGGTTAATACCAAAGGCCACAAAGTGGGGGTTTTCCTAGTGGATCCTCTAGGACGGATGCTGCCCGTAGCCAAGCAGCTTCTCTTCGCATGCTCCCACAACAAGGCAGAGTACAAGGCTTGCATCATGGGACTGCGACTCACACTGGAACACCAGGTCACGAGATATGTGTTCGGCGATGCTATGCTGGTGATATCCCAAACTCTCAATAGATGGAGGACACGAGACCCCAAGCTTCAACCATATCAGGAACTCATACTACATTTGGCGAAAAGCTTTCGGTTCATTCATTTCCTACATGTCAACCGTAAACACAAGCCATACGTAGATGCTTTGGCCATCCTGGCGTCATGGGTAACGGTTATGGAAGGTGGAAGCATAGTAATAGAAGTCACGACGCTCCACCAATCAGCTCACAGTCAAGACATCTACCACCTCATGGAAGTCCCTAGGCAGGCAGACGTTGGAACCTCAACTTTATATCCAGCTAGCCTCCCCAACACCTGGCAGATGGTCGACCCACGTGGAGAACAGGCCTGAGTTGACCGACTAGACAATGCAGACCTCGAGTTCCCAAACGATTGCCTGGGGGAATCATGGCAAGAAGACCACCCTTGGTACTTAGACATACAAACGTTCCTGGAAACTAGGGAGTTCCCACCAGAAGCCACCATGCAAGATCGACGTACGTTGTCCAAGCTTGCAGCTGGCTACGTCTTCAGGACAAAGAAAATGAGGTGAGCAATCGGGTTCTAGTCACGAGTCTTCACCACCCACTAGTAGGACCTAGCATCTGCCACCACTATTGCGTGATGTCTATGACATTCCACAGGGTGCTTTGGAGGGGAGCGAAGATGTCCACTCCTAACGATCGAAGGCTGAGCACCTCGAAGAGTAGGGCATCAGATAAGATGGCCGACACCATCCAGAAGCCCAGCACGAGTTGAGATTCCACCTCAAACAGGTTGGAGTATATCACAGCGACTAGGCTCAGAATGGTCTCCCCCCAGCAAAGATCACACACGAATTGGAGCAGGCCTTATGTGGCGAATAGCTGCTCCACCTTCGATAATCGGTCGAAATCAACCGATCGGTCGTACAAGATCCCTTTCCCCTGTAGGTGGTCATCCATGGGAAGGAGGAGCTTGCAGTCTACATTGGGTGGTGAGACACCCTCGACAGCTACCTCATTATACCTGGTAGTCATGTGAAACCATGGAAGGGCTAGTAGGACGGACTCAGCCTCAAAACCTATGTCGTTGGGCTCCCCTGGTGTCATGTCAAAAGATATTGGTTAGCACTGCTATCTACCGACCAACATCTTCTGATGCACCCTTGGCTGCAAAACACTACAAGGAGCCTCCGATGGCTCTTCGTCCTCTATAGCTCCATCTGGCACCTAGGAACATGACCCCATAGCGTCGCTTGGCTGCGAAACACTGCAAGGAGCCTCCGATGGCTCTTCGTCCTCTATAGCTCCATCTGGCACCTAGGAACATGACCCCATAGCGTCGACGTATTCCCCACGTCACTCCAACACCCACAATCGTGAGACAATGTCAATTGAAGCAAGATCGCAGCCCCCATCCATCAACAGGTAAGACACCTACAACAAGAAGGCCTTTGCTTGGTCAAGACAAGTGAGTTCTTCTACCAGGAGATCCTTCAATTCCAGCAGGAGGGTGTCCATCCACTGCCATGCCAAGTCATAGGGTGCAGCGGCCATCCGTCGAGTGCGTCCCGTGACACGCTTCATCTGAGGCATCGGGAAGAAGAAGAAGAACAGGAAGGTGTCACCATTGACCAGAGAGGACAAAAAGCAAAAGAAATGGAAAAATCCTCTCTCTTCGAACACACAAGAACTGCGAGGGTTTGCAGGTGCCGTGACACCCTTTCTATAGGCAAATCATGAAGAGACATGATGTGATGAGTGCATGCGTCGAGTGTATACACACTGGTTAATACCCGACAGGACCTTCCCAGCTCGCCCACCTAGCCAGTCGGCACTTCTAGGCATCTTCCGGTTAGGAGACCAGAAGTGTAAGTTTGACCCCTTTTAGGCAGCTTTCGGTTAGGCGACCAACAGCGTAAGTCCAAATCCCCTTTTAAGTAGCTTTCAGTTAGGCAACCAAAAGCGTAAGTCCAAATGCCCTCTAGGAAGCTTTCATTTAGGAGACCAGAAGCGTAAGTCCAAATCCACTTTTAGGTGGCTTTTGATTAGGTGACCAGAAGCGTAAGTCCAACCCCTTTAAGGCTTCTTCCGGTTAGGTGACCGAAAGTGTAAGTCCAACCCCTTTTTAGGCATCTTCCGATTAGGTGATCGAAAGTGTAAGTTCAACCCCTTTTAGGTAGCTTTTGGTTAGGCGACTAGAAGCATAAGTCTGACCCCTTTTAGGCAGCTTTCGGTTAGGTGATCTAAAGCGCAAGTCCAACCCCTTTTAGGCATCTTTCGGTTAGGCGACCGGAAGTGTAAGTCCATACCTCTTAAGGCATCTTTCGATTAGGCGATCGGAAGTGTAAGTCTGACTCCTTTTAGGTAGCTTTCGGTTAGGCAACTGGAAGCGTAAGTCCAAATCCACTTTTAGGTAGCTTTTAGTTAGGCGATCGGAAGCATAAGTCCAACCCTTTAAGGCTTCTTTCGGTTAGGCGACCGGAAGTGTAAGTCCGACCCCTTTTTAGGCATCTTACGATTAGGTGATTGAAAGTGTAAGTCCATACCTCCCAAGGCATCTTTTGAATAGGCGACCAAAAGTGTAAGTCTGACCCCTTTTAGGCAACTTTGGGTTAGGTGACTGGAAGCGTAGGTCCAAATCCCCTTTTAGGCGACTTTTGGTTAGGCAACTAGAAGCGTAAGTCCAACTCCTTTAAGGCTTCTTCCAGTTAGGCGGTCAAAAGTGTAAGTCTGACCCGTTTTTAAGCATCTTTCAGTTAGGCGACTGGAAGTGTAAGTCCATACCTCCTAAGACATCTTCCGATTAAGCAACTGAAAGTATAAGTTTGACCCCTTTTATGCTACTTTCGGTCACTCCAGTTAGGTGATCGGAAGTGTAAGTCTGACCCCTTTTAGGCATCTTCCAATTAGGCGATCAGAAGTGTAAGTCCATATCTCCAAGGTAGCTTTTGGTTAGGTGATCGAAAGCGTAAGTCCAACTCCCCTTTGGCAACTCTTAGTTAAGCTATTGAGAGCGTAAGTCTGTGCTCCTTCCCTTCCCATCCATACGAGGTGATGAGGAGCCCTTAGGTAGCTCTTGATCAATCCTTCGAGAGTATAACTCTAGTCCTCGCAATTCGAAGTGCATCCTCTCTAGACTCCTCCAGGCTTCTCTTGAAGCACCTTCTAGGAAAGTCACTCCCTCCTAACAAGTGACAGGTGTTCACAGGGTATGATACTTTGGAGCCCCGCTCTATCCATCACCAATGCATGGGGGGTCATTCAACCCTTGGACGTCAGTTTCCTTCCACCAAGGTCATACAACCTCGCCTAGGGAGGGGTATACTGTTGATCCCCATGCTCAGCACCTACTTGGCTATCGGGTAAAACACGTGGCAACAAACCAGCAAGTCGGTACATCACACTAGCTATCGGTTCGCCAACTCTTCCCTAGGCAAGAAGGACTCCCCTTCGTCCCTTTGAGGGACTTAGCGGAAGAACATAGCTACTAGCCCACAAGTAGTTGGTAGCCTACCCATAGGGACCTAGTAGTATGCCTACCACTCGCCAAAGTAGAGCAGATCAACCAGCATTTTCGCCTCGAGACAGAACTCCCACCAGCACTTGGCGATTCTCTACAACAGTTATGTCAACTAGACGGAACTACTGTGAATATCAAACATTCCAAGACGGAAGTATCCTTTCTAGGTTGGGCGTAAAGTAAAGTCTGTAGTGTTACAACGGGCCATAGAGTAAAGCCCATAAAGTTACGATCAGGCGTAAAGTAAAGCTCGTAATGTTACGATGGCCATAGGGTAAAGCTCAGTACCCTATCCCACTCGACCGAGAAGGAGTTCCGGGGTGAAGTACGCGGCAGTCAATCCGTAAGCCGGTACCCAATCCTAGCTACCTATCGTCGAATTCCCCCTGAACCATGGGCTAAGCTCCGGCCCCATACCAGGACACTTGACGCTCTCTCCGCCAAATATCGAGCCCCTCAGCGTGCCAGGCTTGTGATTGGGCTAACCCTGGTAATCAATACCTTCCACCCGACAGCCGGCCCATTGGTCACGGCCACCGGCTGAAGCCTGGGTGTTACATTCAAACGAGAATGCCAAGATATGGCAAGATCAATCACTTAAATTTCACAATTAATCAATTGCATAAATCATGGGACTGAATCAAAACGTACCTGGATTTACCATCTTTGGATCGCTCGATATGGAAGGTAATTCCCTATATAAGAGTACGTCCTTTCCATACTAACAAGAAGGCTTTTTCAGAGTTTTTGAAGGAGAGCCTTTCGAGGTTTTTGCGGAGCACTCCCTTTCGAACCCACTAAAGGACGAAGGACTCTGGGGCATGTCGAATGGAGCAAGGACTTTCGATAATCACCAGCTTCTCCTTGCTGGTAAACCCTATAGTCTTTCAGCAAGGGGAGCCCCTCCATGCGGCTACACAATGTTGTACACGCCAGGAAGGACAACCTCCTTCTCTCCCTTGCCGTAACATCCTTTGCTAGCCTCATGTATCTCGTAACCATGACCGAGCTGGACCTTCCCCACACATGGGGAATGGTCAGAGGATGTGCTTGGGTTCATTCCTTTAGATATGCTTCTGAAGGTACCGGCATTCGCCCTCCCTGTCGAGTGAATCCTCCCAGCACAGGTCGAGATCAGTTCCAACATAGTTCATTTTACGGGTTTTCATACGAAAGCCCACATTTCTTTACACGTTTAACGGTTATATTGTTGTACTTTCCTATGCATCTTTTTTATTGTAAACACTAAGCCACCGTTAGAGGTGTCGTTTCCGCTTACAGACGACTATCTCCCCGAAGGTTTCTTGCCTCTCTTGTCTTTTGGGACTGGGTGCATGAATCCTTGCATCCAGAAGGACAAGCAGGATACTGGGCATACATCTGGCCCCATACCTGGATGTCCGGTAGGCAAATCAGTAGTCCCACCAGACCTTCGACTCTTTAGCCAAAGGTCCGTAGCGGTAGCTACCACATCCTTATCCTTTCTCTCCTCCCGAGGTGTTTACCCTCGAGGTATATCATGGGTAGATTTTATGTTTTCCCATTTGTCTTGTCGAGAGGAGTAAGGCTACTCCTCTTGATACCCTAATGAATCTTCCAGGATGGGGCCATCAACATGAATCCTTACCGACTCAGGGCGAGCTAGGTGCATGAGTCCTTGCACCTAGGCAGTTCCCACTTTATTGGGAGGAGTCAGGCTACCCCTCCCAATGCCCTAGTGAATCTTCCAGGATGAGGCTGTCGGCATAAATCCTTATCGACTCAGGCCGAGCTAGGTGCATGTGTCCTTGCACCTAGGTAGTTCCCACTTTACCAAGATGAGTAAGGCTACTCCTCCCGATACCTTGGTGAATCCTCCAAGATAAGGCCGTCGGCATGAATCCTTGCCAACCCAGTTGGACTGGGTGCATGGATCCTTGTACCCAAAAAGAGAGGTGGAAGCCGGCTCCATACCCGGCCTTCCGGCATGCCAATCGACAGGCTCACCAGACCTTCGACGGGCCCTGAGTCCTTCGTCCTTTAGTGTAGAGGTAGTTTGTGCCCAATCATGACATCCCCAATGCTCAGGCAACGAACCTTCATTTCAAAAGTCATTCATGCCACAGACCTTCATTGTAGAGGTAGTTCGTGCCATAGGCCTTCGTTGGTTGAGGAGTTGACTCAACGGACTCCGCATGTTGTACAATTGTTTAGATGCCTACGAAAGTTCTGTGTCGACAGACAAACTTCTGCTACGAGGAGGGAGTTTTTTTCCCTCTTGAACAAGTATAAAACAGAAGTACCGCCCATGCAGTGGAACTTTCAATTGACGTATAGAGAAAAAGAGTAATAAATTTATGGCTTACCATAACGTTATAAGCTTTACTCTACAGTTGACCATAATACTATGGCCTTTAGTCTACAGCCAGTCGTAACATTACAACCTTTAGACCTGATTTTGGAACGGAAGTTCCTCCTGGCTTCCAAAACTTCTACCAACGCTTAAGAGGAAAAATCCTCGTGCAAGGGAGGTGCCAACTGCTCAGCCAAGTGTCAGTGGAAATTCTCATGGGATTGAGAGGAATTTCCAATGGGGAAAAATCTAAGTTTGAGGGGTCTACACTTATGATTAAAAGCCTTGTTTGCATGAAGGATAAGAGAATAACTCTTTTACCTTCCCTATAAGTAAACTTGTGGATTTGTTTTCCCCGTTCAATAATTAGTCTCTTTAATTATTGAATGTCTTCTTATGTGTAATCATATGGGATTTTTATTTATCTAAGCATTATTGCATCACATGTATATTAGGCTTATTAGATTAATTTCCAATCTCACTACATGAACATGGAAATCTCACAATTTTCCTCTAAGTTTCCTTAGTCTATTTTGTCTCGAGCTTAAAGGTCCATTATCTCCCCTTGAGCCCTAATGGACCCAAGGCCCCAATTCACATAATTTTGCCACTTAAAATGCACAAATGCATCATATTGACCAACACTTATTAGATCACTTGAGAAGTCAAGAAATTGAGCATGTGGGGTGCCTAACCCCTTCCTCACATGTATCCGAAAAGCTTACTTCGAACTATCTGATTGGACCTTAATGGGCCTTACCTTCTAAGTACAGTGTTAATTACTTACAATCATACATCATATAGGTTTTCCTAGTTAGCTACAAATAGACTAAGTGGCAACTTCTCTTTGAATCCAAAGGCTCATTCACCCTAATTCAACTCACCTGGGCCTTTGTAGGGCCCAATTAGCCCATGAGCTAGTTTAAAGTGTTAGAGAGGTGAAGGCCTAGTCTACTCTATGGAGTAAGAAAAATCACATTACAACAATGTATTTCTATTTTTCACTATACATCACAATGATTTATAATAACCTTTATTAAACAACTTATCATTTTATAATAAAAAATTATATTAAAATACTTACATTATAAATCATATAATTTTTTGAAAAATATAAATTTTGACACTATTTATGTAGTCGTTTATCACTATGTAGTCACGTTTTTTACCATGTATTATAGCATTTACCAAACAACTTTTACATTTTTTTACTTTTCAATAAATGTGACAATTTTCGCTATCATCACAACTTTTAAATAAATATCATTATTATATTAATATAATAAATATTATTTATTATTTTATTACATATTTTATTTATTATTCATCAAAATTTTCGAAAAAATATTATCATCACATTATTATAATAAATACTATACATGATCTTTTTACTTATTTTATTCATTATTTATTACAACTTTTTAAAAAATATTATTTTTTTTTATTATCATAAATTATATAATTTCTAAAAAAAACATAAAAATTAACCAAACCTATCAAAATGTCCACTCAAATATAATCTTTATTATACTTAATTTTACTTTTTAACCAAATACACCAACGAATCCAAGGCGCAGTCGACATTCTCCCTGACGTACCCGACACGTGTGTCATGTCAAGCTCCCAACTCCCTGACGTCACCTCAGCTCTCGTTTTCAGGCAACCCGAACCTGGCGGTGGAAGTCGCCATCGTCCAGCCTTGTTTCGTTCATTACGGTTGACGGCCCACCATATTTTTCGGCGCCCAAATGCTTGAGTCAAACCGCTGTAATCACAAGCGCAATTGTTTTTTAAAATCAATCGTTGTTATTATTATTATATAAATTTTAAATATAATTTTTTATTATTTTAATTACATATAAATTTAACTTTAATTACAAAATTAACTTCAATTTCAATTCTATTTAACTTTAAAGACACATTTGTACATGTAAAATTGATCAAAAATGAATTTCAATTTTAGCTTTAATTTTATACAAACTTCTATATATTATTATCATTATACAAACTTTTATATATAAATTTTTACCTTATAATTTAATATACAACTTTATCATCATTTACGAAATTATCTTCAACTTCAATTCTTTACAGTTATTGAAGCTGAAACTAGAGTTGAAGTTTGATAAATAAATGAAACCTAAGATTGTATTTGATAATGAGATTTGTTGGAGTTTTTATCGTACGAAGTTAGTAGTATATGGTATTTTTACCAAATAGATATGTGAATAGTAATTATAACAATTTCTTTTATTGTAACACCTGAATGTGAGATAATAAAAATAATCTTAACTTTAACAATTTTTGTTGATTTTGTAGGTTTTTTTTCCTAACATCAATTGTTTGGTAAAAATTAGGAAAAATAAAATTAAAAATTGTACTATGCTATGGAAAGCATGAACTCTCACCCTATTTTCAAACATAAGTTAAGTAATCTTTAACATCAAGAGTAATCGATTGAAGCAATAAGCATAGCTACGAGTTTGACAAATATGGGGGAATTTTCCATAATGGCAGTCATTTTTTTTAACATACAAATGTCTAAAAATCTAAATTTTTTTTAAAAGTTTTCCTTTTCAAGGTTCAAAAACCTGAAGTGATTTGTTGCATTTCAAATAAATGTATTTGTTTTTGAATAACAATTTCTTTTTTCCAATATTATTTCTTCGAGATACTACAATATTATTTTAAAAGTTAAAAAGTATACTTTAAAATTAAAACAAACGTACTTAGAATTAAAGTTGTGTTTGATAATGAGATGTTCTACTTTTGAACATTGTGCTCATCGACTTGCCACTCGAGCACGCATCACATTTGCCATGTCGTTTGCATGAAGGATAAGAGAATAACTCTTTTACCTTCCTCATAAGTAAACTTGCAGGTTTGTTTACCCCATTCAATAATTAGTCTCTTTAATTATTAAATGTCTTCTTATGTGTAATCACATGGGATTTTTATTTATCTAAGCATTATTGCATTACATGTAGATTAGACTTATTAAATTAATTTTCAATCCCACTACACGAGCATGGAAATCTTACAACTTTCCCTTAAGCTTCCTTAGTCTATTTTGTCTCGGGCCTAAATGCCAAATATCTTCCCTTGGGCCCTAATGGACCCAAGGCCCCCAATTCACATAATTTTGCCACTTAGGATGCACAATTGCATCATATAAGTTAGCACTTATTAGATCACTTGAAAGGCCAAGAAATTGAGCATATGGGGTGCTTAACCCCTTCCCCACACATACCTAGAAAGCTTACTCCAGACTCTTTGATTGGACCTTAATGGGCCTTATCTTATAAGTACAATGTCAATTACTCATAATCATGCATTATATAGGTTTTCCTAGTTAGCTACAAATAGACTAAGTGGTGACTCCTCTTCGGACCCATAGGTTCATTCACCCTAATTCAACCCACCTAAGCCTTTGTAGGGCCCAATTAGCCCTCATTGAGTCCATGAGCTTAGTTTAGAGTGTTAGAGAGGTGAAGGCCTAGTCCGCTCTATGGTGTAAGAAAAATCACGTTACAACTACGTATTTCTATTTTTCACTATATATCACAATGATCTATAATAACCTTTATCAAACAACTTATCATTTTATAATAAAAAATTATATTAAAATACTTGCATTATAAATCATGTAATTTCTTAAAAAATATAAATTTTAACACTATTTATGTAGGCATTTATCACTATGCAATCACGTTTTTTTACTATGCACTACAACATTTACCAAACAACTTTTACATTTTTTACTTTTCATTAAATGTGACTTTCGCTATCATCACAACTTTTAAAAAAATATAATCATCACATTAATATAATAAATATTATTTATTATTTTATTATATATTTTATTTATTATTCATCGAAACTTTCAAAAAAATATTATCATCACATTATTATAATAAATACTATACATGATCTTTTTACTTATTTTATTCATTATTTATTACAACTTTTTTAAAAAATACTATTATTAAATCATATAATTTCTAGAAAAACGTAAAACTCAACTTAGCCAACCAAAACTCCTACTCAAATACAATCTTTATTATACCTAATTTTATCTTTTAAAAAATACACTAGTGAACTAAAGACTCCGTTTATCTAAGTATTTTTGTGAGATAAGTTAAATTTTACGATTTACAATAAAATACATAATTTATGTTAAAGGAATCATGATATTAATTTAATTTTATGAATAATAAAAAATATAAAAATTATTTAATAAATATATTATAAAATATTATAATATACAATAAAAAATATAATTATACAGTGTAAAACAAACACGCGTAGCCGACATTCTCGTGATGCCCTACCCGACATATATGTCATGTCAAGCTCCTGACGTCACCTCCACTTTCGTTTTCAGGCAACCCGAACCAGGAGGCGGTGGACGTCGCCATCGTCCAGCCTTGTTTCGTTCTTTACGGTTGTCGGCCCACCATATTTTTCGGCGCCCAATGGTAAAGTCAAACCGCTGTAATCACAAGCGCAATTACTTTTTTATAATCAATCATAATAGTGATTATTATTATTATATAAATTTTAAATATAAATTTTTATTATTTTAATTATACATAAATTTAACTTTAATTATAAAATTAACTTCAATTTCAATTTTATTTAATATTTTAAAAAAATTATTTAAAATAAATAGACAAAAATTCATTTTCTAAGCAAATTAAATTGAAAAGAAAACAATTTAGATATTTATGTATCTATTAAAATTGAATAAAATTAAAAAAATTTATAATTAAATGGAATTACGTGAAAAAATTTAAAGTAACTAAATTCTAAATAATTTAAACTTGTACTTTATTTTTACTTTAAATTAAAAAAATAAATAATATCGATTAAAATAAATTAAATTCAATTTTACAAATAAAACAACAAGTAATCTATGATCCCGGGTTTCCGTGTACGTTTTAGGTTTGGGGTTGCAGGTGATCAACTTGAGGGCAGTTTCCTCGATCGGTTTGGCAGGGTGCGCTGCTTGGGTAATCGGAAGGCCCTCCGCCACCGCCTTTGTTGGTGGGGGTGGAGTAAAAGCAAAACCCCCCAACGATTGGGGAATGGTTGCGCTGCAATTAATGGGCGTCTCTTATGGTTCGATTACTGCTTCAAGGTTCCTTCCTTCCACTGTATTCGTCGTCTGTCAATGATAAATAGGCGGTGGGCTTGAGGCTCCCCTCAAGAAGAGGAAGGAAAGAGGTGTTTCAGGATGTGCATTGCAGTGTGGGTTTGGAGAGCTCACCCTCTGTACCCACTCATCCTGCTGCTAAACAGGGATGAACTACATGACAGGCATGTGTGTTTCCTTCCAATTCCTTCATCCAATAACAAAAGGCTTCTGGATTTCGACTCACGCTGTTTGCCCTTTTCGATAATTATCGATTCTTCCATGGAGGGTTGAATGAAGACCTGGAATTTTCGTATCTGCAGGCCAACAAAGCCGGTGGGGTGGTGGGGCTGGGACGGTAGGAAGATACTTGGAGGAAGGGATGTGCAGGCGGGAGGCACCTGGATGGGATGCACTAGGGATGGGAGGCTGGCTTTCCTCACTAACGTTTTGGAGCCCGACGCCATACCATTCGCCAAGTCCAGAGGAGATTTGCCAGTCAAGTTCTTGGAGGTAGCACCCATCCTCATTTCAATTTTCTGAAAGCCTCCCAAATTACTGCTGCTTCAATTTACTCTTTTTGAATAGAAAATAGGACTTTTGGCCTCAAGGATGGTTGATATTGCATGGTCATTGAGGATAAATTAACTGAAAACAGGGGGGGATTGTATAGAAATTGTGGGTCATCCTTGCATTTAATAAATCTGCAATGTAATCTCTTGGGAGCAGAGGATGATTTAATTCCAACCACAGAACCTCCCTCCATACACACGGGATGGGTTCTTTCTTTTCTCTTCTGACGAGACACCTCCAAGTGGTCGGTCCTCTGCATCTCATGGGTCATTACTGCACCCTTGTGTGTTTAATTGGTGGAATTGTGGTCCTTGGCCGGGGAAAATTTTTGTCTTTTTGATGCATCGGATCATGGGTTGGGATTGCTGTTTGCAGGGACAGATAAGTCCTCTGGAATTTGCAGAGGATGTGACCAAGGAGGCAGAATTGTACAACGGCTTCAACCTGATATTGGCAGATCTCTCCACGATGACGATGGTGTACGTCTCCAATCGCCCCAAAGCAGAGCCCATCTCGATTCAAGTGGTTTCGCCCGGTCTTCACGTTCTCACAAACGCGAGGCTGGACGCACCTTGGCACAAGGTAAAGAAGTAGATGCATTCGCATATGGCATCGAAACCGAAATCGAAATTGAAATTGAAATCTCAGAACATCCAAACCCATGTCTGGGAAGGAAGAAATCTTCGATTCCACGTCTTTGTTCGCAGGCGCAAAGGCTGAGAAAGAGCTTCCGGGAGCTGCTGTGCAAGTACGGTGACGGCGAACTGCCCCTGAAGGAGACGGTGGAGAAGCTGATGGGGGACAGAGTGAGAGCCGCCAAAGACGTGCTCCCCAACACAGGCTGCGACACGGACTTGGAGCACAAACTCAGCTCAATCTTCATCGACACCGAAATCGATTTCGTAAGCCGCCAAAGCTTCCTCCTCCACCACCCCCCACTCCATCCACTTCACTCACCTCCGAGATGTGTGATGAGCAGGGGTCTTACGGCACGAGAAGCCAGGCCTCCTTGGCGGTGACGACGGACGGCGGCGTCAGCCTCTACGAGAGGTACCTCGAGGACAAAGTCTGGAAGGAACACACGGTGGAGTACCAGATAGCGCACGGCTGACCGAGAGATCAGAGCAGAGAGAGGGGCCGCCGGCGCCGCATCGCGTCGGGTGGCGCTAGCAAGTAAAGCATTCTAAAAAATAAGAAGCCGAGAAGGCTGAAGGCTGAAGGCTGATGGCGGCAGCCTCCGTCTGTGGTTCGTCGTAAATATTAAAATATATGATGTACGTGTCTGATTTCGAATCATGAGTCCCCTGTATCGTGTGTTGAAAAGCTTACAAATCATTCTGTAATCTTGTAATAATTTCCCAAATGTAAATTACTTTCACTGCACTGCGAATAAATTTATAATCCTCGTCAAATAAAGATTCTATTTGTCCGAATATTTAACATTATATAATTATTTTTTTTATCGTATATTATAACATTTTATAGTATCATTTAACAAATATTTTTATATTTTTTTTTATTCATTAGATATGAAACTTTTAAAAAAATATCGTTATCACGTTAATATAATAAATATTATTTATTATTCTATTATATATTTTATTTATTATTCATCACACCCTTAAAAAAAAATTATTATCACATTGTTCTAATAAATATTATACATTATCATTTTACTTATTTTATTTATTATTTTCTATAACTTTTAAAAAGATATTATCATTACTTTCTTATCTAAAACATGTAATTTCTAAAAAAAACGTAAAATTTAATTCAATTAACCAAAATGCACAGAAAGATCGGCAAGTTTCATTTCTCTGTGATGTACACAGATTTTACGTGATAAAGTCTATTATATATTATGTAAACTAGAAGTTTACTTTATTTTAGAGTACTACGATTTTCAAAATAAATTTTTTTTTATATTTTTTCTTTAATAATAATATTTTTTTTACTTTTATTATATTATTTATTAAAATAAATACAACGTATAATAAAAATCTCTATAAAATTTCTTTTCAAACGAAACTGTAATAATACGACCGACAACATTTCAACGAGGCCCAGCTGCTTGCGCTCCCACATCCCTTATTTGTTTCGTTTGGCATTAATTGTTTTTGCTTTGGATTCTTGTAAAAGGCTCTCTACCGTTACGGTTTTAGTGTTCCTCCTTCCTTGTGTTAATTTCCAATCGTTTGAACTTTGTATTTTGGGCTTCGGTGTGAAAGATTTGAGCACGATTCTTTTGTTACGTATCATTGGTGGAGGAGCGGAGACCGATGCGACCTCCGGTTGTGCGTGATAATGGCCTAAAAGCGAAAGTGGAGGTCCGTCGAATGAACGGATTTTTGTAAATTATTAAAAAGTTTTTTTCAGTGAATCAACGAAGAATAAATTTTTTTCAATGGTGAAAAAAATTACATACTTTTTATATAGCCAAGAATATTTTTTATAATGTTGAAATTTTTTTTACAATATTATAAAAATATACAAGTTTTTGACTATGATAGGAATGTATTTCATTTTACCATTTCTTTAAAAAAAATTGGTCATTTTAAATCAAATTCCTATTCAAATAAGTGAAAATTCCATTGATTTTTTATTTAATTTAATTTTTACTTTTCTAAATTAACAAGTATTTCTCTCCATAGGAGAGGAAATTCTGTTGTTTTTTTTTATTTTAATTTTTTATTCTCTAAATCAATGGATATTCCTCTCCAAGGGAGAGGAAATTCCATTGCTATACTTAGGTAAATTTCCTCATTTTCAAGGGAGAGGAATATCCATTGCTATACTTAGGTAAATTTCCTCATTTTCAATCAATAGATATTCCTCTCCAAAGGAGAGGAAATTCCATTAATTTTTTATTTAAGTTAATTTTTTTGATCTCTAAATCAAAGGATATTCCTCTCCAAGGGAGAGGAAATTCCATTGGTATACTTGGGAAAAATTCACCATTTTAAATCAATAGATATTCCTATACAAATGAGTGGAAATTTCATTACTTTTTTATTTTAATTTTTTGTTTTCTAAATCAATGGATATTCCTCTCCAAAGGAGAGGAAATTCTATTGGTATACTTGGGCAAATTTTCCCATTTTCAATCAACAGATATTCTTGTCTAAACGGGAGGAAATAGGAATATTCGTTGATTTTTTATTTAAGTTAGTTTTGTTAAACCTCTGAATCAACGGATATTCCTCTCTAAGGAGGAGAAAATTCTATTGGTATACTTGAGAAAAATTCACCATTTTGAATCAACAGATATTCTTGTACAAATGAGTGGAAATTCAATTGGTTTATGAATCAACGAATATTCCTCTCCAAGGGAGAGGAAATTTCATTGGTATACTTAGGCAAATTTCCCCATTTTCAATCAACGAATATTCTTGTCTAAGCGAGTGAAAATTCCGTTAGTTTTTTATTTAATTTAATATTTTATTCTCTAAATCAACAAATATTCCTCTCCAAGGGAAAGGAAATTCCATTGCTATACTTAGGAAACTTTCACCATCTCCTGTTTGAATGCATATTTCCCATACCACTTTAGCACACCTCCCTAATTAGACAAAACTAGATGAAATAACCTTTACAAGACTGGAAACCCACATTCATTCATAGTGTCTAATGATACATCAAAGGGGCAAAATAGAACATCAAATCATGAAGGTTGATCCTCTATCTGCTATTGCCTTGCAATCCTCCAGCCACTCCTTCTTGGCTTCATCCCCTTGAATACCTAAAACAGTATCTCTATTGTTTGGTTGCCGGAAAATAACAATTGCCCACTTCCACAATGTCGAACCCTAGATCACTCCAATGCTATATAAGGTCTCTTGATATCGTTTGATTGAAATTTGCTTGTTCTTCTCCTCAAACCTACTCATAATGCTCACAATTACATCAATTTTTTCTTGTACAACCTCTTTCCCTTTTTTTTTTTGCTTTTGTGTGATGATGATGATACTTCTCTAGCACAGATATTGGCTTCAGGACTTCTACTTCTCGTGTGAGGAGTCCCACTCCAAATATCAAGCAGACCTGCACTCATTCAAACCTGTACTTATTCTTCGAATCTGACAACTTCCTCTAGTTGCTATTGACCCAACAAAGAGTTGAACAAATTTATCGACGAACTTGATTCCCTTCTTGCAGAATTTTTCACAACTTAGTTCACACTGAAAAATGTGTTAAAAAAAAGTGTTAATGCCATTATGATAGACATGTAAAGGATGTGAACATTACATATATGAAGATGAGAATATACATATCAATTTCATTGCTACCCACCATTCGTCATTAGTGTTATCTCATGTATTTCTGATGGGAACTTAGCCAATTCCTGTTTGACTTTCTAAAATTTTCCATAATTGTCAGTCCTTTCTAAGTTTGTTATATTTGTTTTTAAGTTGTTGTTTGGTTCTCACATACCCTATTTCTTCAAACAACCTCGTCTCTAACATTTCATAACCTTTCTTATCAAGGTGTGTTGCTGGTTTATGTCCTATAATAGCAAGGTCGATGCATATGTCCAAAAATGCTATGGTGGTGTTATCATCCCAACCTACTTGTTGTGAGGTGAGCTGTGGTTGAGATGGTCCTTCTTGTGGGCTGATGCTCATCGTTGAGGTGGGGGGGGAGCATTACTATATGGAATATGGAATATTATCTATGCTAAGGAAGTCGAAGAAGTCACTGTAAGAAGATGGGAAAAGAGGTTAATGATGTAAAACAAGTACTAAACTATACAACAAATGGGAAATTTAAATATACAGTTGAATGTCAAAGTCAATGCCAAATTAATTGACAAAAATAGAGTTCAATAATCACATTACAACATCTTCATTAATAATTTCAACAATACAATAGTGACAAGGGCAAACACATGCATAATCATAAACAACACATATTGCATTGAAAAAGTAGTACAACAACCAGACACATTACCAAAAGCAACCAGTTCATGAAAACAATGAAAAAAAGAAAATCATGTTCATTGTCAACACCCACACCCATATTTTTGAAAAGCAAGGAGTTCACATTTGAGATGCCATTATGTCATCATGAATGACATCATGTATAACAGCCATATTATTTTCATCAAAAATAGTTGCACTATTTATTCCATTTGGCTTATCACCCAATTCCTCTACAACGCCTAGTATGTTATCATCCAAGGCATCAACTTCTGACTGACATTATTGTTCTATGATAAAGTTATAGAGAGTCATACATGCAAGAACTATTTTTAGTTGAGTTGGATATGAAAATGGAGGCATTGAATTGAGTATATTCCATCTCTTCTTCAAAATACTAAAAGAATGCTCAATTATAGTTCGTAACAAACTGTGAAGATAGTTGAAATGTTCTTCTGTGCCTCTTGGCTAGGACGACTAGAAAGAAGGTATATGATACCACATCATTCAATAGGGAGCAAGAAACCCTTTACTATTTGGGTAGTCAGAGTCTACAAGATAATATTTTCCTATAATTTGCATAACAATGGTTAATGTTAGTCACTTGAATCTACAAATTTATTAAAAAAAATGTGAAACAAAAATGACTCGAACTATAGTAATGACAAACCTAGTGGTGGAAAGGGAAGTTGTGTTGTGGATCTGACATGGCATGTTTGAGGACTTTACAATCATGTGCAATGGCCTCCCATCTAGCAGAGGCGAAAATGAATCTCATGTTGAAGTTACAAATGCCCAAGAGATTTTAGGTAGTAGGTTTGCCATCTCTGCCACAACAGAATGCAATTTCTTGTTTTTTAGGTACAACACATGGAATGTGAGTACCATCTAGCGCTCCACTAGCATCTTTGAAGAATGACATGTACCTAGCATTGTTCCTAAGGAATTGGGGTGTCTCATTAAGAGATTCTTGAGGGAAAATAACATAAGGAGCCCATGCATCGATTGCGTCCAACACACAGTGTATATTCATACTTATGGTATCTCTTAAATGTTGCAACACTACTTGCATCATTCTATTTTTTTTACCATAACTTATGGTTTCTAAGAAAATCTTCACTTTCTCTTCAACACTAACACAATGATTGTGCATTAAAAGATTACGTTCTTATAAAATATAACAAAGCTTCTTAAAAGTGTTTGGCATCATCCTGCAAGTGTCGAAAAAAGCTCTCCAATGTCCATCCAACATGCTTGACACAACTTCACTACTTGTGTATTCAACGTTATGCACAGGTTGTATTAGTGGATATGCACTTTTATATCACTTGATAATCTCAGACAAGACTATTCAAAGTAATTCAATTTTCTCATCCAATTGGAGTTCTAACCAATTGGACTTTTCCATAAGGGACTCCAACGACCTAAGGCATAGACATAGGAATGTAGCATCAATAAATTCAAGTGTACATCAAATTTTCAAATCGAACATTGGGATCCCCTTATTCCTATGGGTGCACTTTATCCCCTATACTTTATGATTATCCATTAAAAACTACAATTACAATAGAAGAGCTAACTATATAGCAAAAAAATAATAAATGATAAAAATAACCAATAGCAATCAACAGATCGAGTTTGGACAATATATTAAGGGGTTGGTATTACTTGAACAGCCATGTTATTCTTGTCCAAGTGAGGAAATTTAAGTGATATATTCATGAATTTTGGGTTAATATACAACCAGTTCAATTTTCTCATGCAATTGTTGCTAAATTTTTTTGTAATGTTAAATACCAATAGTTCAAATCATAGTGGACATGAATACAACAGAAGGTATAACAACATGAAAAACATGGAAATAAAAGGTCAAATACTTACTCCATTTTTCCACAAACGCTTAGGGGATCAACAAATGGAACACACATGTCTTGTAACTAAAAAATAGTAACTATTAGTTAGGATTTTGATGAAGCAAAATGAAAATGAAAGGGGGTTTTGCTGAAACAAAAATTGTAACTATCGGGTGGGGTTTTGCTCAGAAAGAAGGTGCAGAAGTTGAGAGTATTTGTTGAAGTAAAATACTCACCGCATGTTGGAACTTCTATTGGAATCATTGATGTGCTGGTGGATGTGTTCAACAGCGAGTGAGGAGTTGATTGACGAAAGTGGGGGAAGGTGCAGAAGATGCCACGGAAAGGGGGTTTTCCTAAAGCATAAAATGTAACTATTGGAAGCAGATTTGATCGAAAAGGGGGTGTGGAAGTTGAGAGTATTATACTCATCGGATGTTCAGAGGATGAAGAAGCAATTGACGCGTTGGTGAATGTGGTCGATAGCAAGTGAGGAGTTCAGTAGTAGAAGTGGGGGAAGGTGCGGAAGGAGTGGAAGCTGTGTAGAAATGTGGTGTTTCATGCAAGATGTAGGTGTCTAATAAATTTAATTATTATTTTTTAAAAACTTTTGGTTAATATTTTATTCAAAAAATAATTAAAATTAATATTTTACTATAGGGATCTAATTTTATGTTTGGTAAATTACTGTAGGGATTTAATATTGCATAGTGAAAGGAGCTCAGCTTTTCTTTATCGAACGAACCCTTGGTCGTTCATGATGTTTGGGTGTTTTTATACCCAAGCATGATTTACATATATGATCCACTATATTCCAATCTTCAACCTGTTGGAGTCACTAATTTTACTTGTGAGGATTGTCAATTAGACAAACAATCTAGACCTTTTTTCCTAATCACATTACTCAAGTTAACAAATTTTTTTAACTTATTCATGTTAATATTTGGGACAAATTTAGTATAATTGCTTCCATTGGTGCTTATTATTTCTTAACTATTATTGATGACTACGGTAGATTTACCTAAGTTTATTTTGTGAAAAGAAAATATGATGTTATTTCTTGCTTGAAACATTTTTTCCTTATGTTAAAACTTAGTTTGACACTAACATTAAGGAATTTAAGTTTGATAACAGAAGAGAATTCATTTCTTCATTCCATAGTCATATTTGCATTTATACTCAACAAAATAATGTTATTGAAAAGAAATATTGACACATTTTAGATGTTGCTAGGAGTATTAATTTTCAAACTAGTGTCCCTATAAAGTTCTAGGGAGAGTGTAATATGACTATTATTTTTCTCATAAACTGTATGTCAAACACTTCTCTCAAATATAAAACTCCCTGTATATTTAGTAAAGAGATAATTATATTATAAGTTTTTTAAGGTATTTGATTATTTTTGTTTTGCTACAAATACAACCTACAAAAGCAAATTTGACCCAAGAGCTTGTAGATGTATTTTCCTTAATTAGATATCTTGTTAGACAAAAGGGCCATAAACTTTTTAAAAGTACGAATTTTTCTGTTAGCAAAGATGTGATTTTCTTTAAGAATGAATTTTCCATTAAGAACACTCTTGTTTGTGCACCTGGAAAATAGTCTCTAGGAAAATTTGAAAATTCTAGAAAATAATTTCCAAGGCAAATCTGAAAAGTAGTTTCTTAGAAAAAAATTTCCTAATGTTTGTTCATGTTACAAAAAATGTTTTCCTAGCATTTGTGCACTTAACGAAAAATATTTTCCTAGTGGAAGGGTTGTGCAACAACGGTGGAAGTGGTTGCATGATGATGATAGAAGGTGTTGCGTGGTGAGGGCGGAATGGTTGTAGGGTTATACAACGAAGGGGGAAGGGTTGCACAGTGAGGGCAAAAGGCACTGTGCGTGGCAAGGGCAGAAGGGTTGCAGGGTTGCATGGCGAGGGTGGAAGGCTTGCACGGTTGCATTGCGAGGGCAGAAGGGTTGTAGGGTTGCACGACGTGGGTAGAAAACAATTTCATAAGGGGTGGGGTGCGAATTTCTTTTCCAAAGGGATCTTTATACTTGTTGCAAATATTTAGATTTTGATTGTCCCACTCTTCACAAAGCAAATCAATTTAAGGCTAAGTACCCCCTCTAGAACTTTGTTAATTATGGTGGCACTTTTGATAACCACAAAAAATTTGTTATGACCTTAGACAAGGAACTGGAACCAAATTCTTACAAAGAGGCTGTCATTAATCCTAAGTGGATAGATGTCATGAACAATGAACTTAATTATAGCCTTGCAAGATAACCACACTTAGAATGTTGTTGAGAAGTCTTCACATAAACGAGCCATAAGGTGGAAATGAGTGTACAAGATCAAAAGAAAAGATAATGATAATATTGAGAGATTTAAGACTAGAATGGTTGGAAAAAGTTACAATCAATAAGAGAGTATAGATTATCAAGAAACATTTGTTCTCATCACTAAAATGACAACTATTTGTACCACTCTTGTCATTGCTACTAAGTTAGGTTGGCACCTATAACAAATAGATGTTGCTAATGTCTTTGTATATATGGTGATCTTGATAAAGAAGTATATATAATGTAAACTCAAGAATATGATACTAAGGGGAGAGCATCAAAATAAAGTATTTAGATTAAGAAAATCCTTGTATGGTTTCAAGCAAATTTCAAGAAATTGATTTCTTAAGTTATCTAATTCTCTTATTGATGCAGGATATATTCAATCTAAATGTGATTACTCCTTATTTAAGCTTAATGATTGTAGATCCATTTTATTGTTCTTGTTTATATTAATGATATTTTGATTACTAGTAACAATATCAATGGTATAAATAACCATAAAGTGAAACTTCATAATCATTTTTCCATTAAAGATCTTAGTAAAGCAAAATACTTTTGTAGTTTAGAAATAGCTAGAAGTAGAAAAGGGATCAACTTATATCTCAATGGAAATATATGTTTTATATTTCCTTAATTACTGTAAGATCTATTTAGTAGCATTTAGGTTCACAAGAGGGGGTGTGAATTCTATTTTTAAAGTAATTAAACCTTAGCGGATAAACAATTAACACACAATTTTTAGGAAAATCTCAACTTTATTCAATAAGATTCCTTACAACATTTAAGCACAACCCTTTTTGTGGATTCAATTTAAAACTTTTAGATTCACTCAAGAAGAGTAAGAGGAAATGATTTTGCTTTACTAATGTAACAATTTTTCAACACTGCTAAAATATGATTTTTCTGCTTTACAAAATCTAACTATTTAGTACAACTCTTACTTGATCAAAAATATTGAATCTTCACTCACAATCTTCAACCTCGAACTAACTTCAATCTGAAGCTTGAAAACTTTAAACGTCTCCTTCAAGTTGAACTTGATCTTGATATTCAAAATCTGATGTCGAACCTGAGTTGAAACTTTGTCTTTAAAACACACTCTTCTCTCTATAACTCCTTGAATGTATTTATGCAATGAATTACCTCTATGTTTTCCAAGTTTTCAAGTGTATTTATAGAGTGAAATATACTTCCTCCATGTCTTCCACTATGTCCATGAAAACCTTTGAATATGTCTTTGAAATATTCAACAACTTCTGATTCATCCCACGTTCATACAAAACATGCGCTCTGTGTTTACAATTTTACGTTTATTTTTCTTTTCTTTTCTAGACTGTTTTGGAATATCAATGATCCAATCATTCTTCTTTGAAATCTTTAAAGGCATCCATGTTTTACCTATAAAAGTATAACCATGTCCCTGCATGATCGCTTAAGAATGATTCAAATATAAAATGTTGAAACATTTGTTAATTTCATTTATTTAGTCTTAAGTTTTTAACATTAATATCCTAGGGATATTCGGACTTGTAACCTTAAAATGCCTAAGTACTGTTCATAACTTAAAACTGAATCTCACGTGTTTAACTTAAAAACTCACGTGTCTCACAAAAATATCGAACCCTATGTCATCTATTGCCTAAAGTTACTGTCCTTTAGTATTAAAGCTCCGACATTGTTCATATACCACGTGCACTTTAAAACACACGTGCATAACTTAAGAAATCACGTGTTAATGTCAAAACACCGATGCACTATCCATCTTTTCATCAATCGTTCGGTCCTTTAACATCAAAATGTTGACTCTTCCATCATGTGTGAACTTAAAATTTCACGTGACATTTCATTATTAATTTATGAATTATATTCATATCTAATACCTATTTAAATAACACTATACTTGTCGGATATCAAATTTAAGTGTTCTAAAAATTAAATATACTTAAGCCACTAACTTAAAAAATGTAACCTGAATCAAATATTAAACTGTTAAATAATTTAGCATTAAGTCCTATAATATTTCCAGTTATATCCAAATGATAATAAATAGATAATTAACAAATATAATTACGATTTTAAATAATCATCAAATATTATTAGCATTGTAATTAACCATTCATCATCAAAACATAATACTCAACAATTACTATAAGAAAACTAGCCTATACTGAAACAAATCCACTAATATAAACCCAAAATCCATTAGTATAAGCAAGACATATCTGTTACTATAAAGGATGTCACTATATGATCACTACATACATATAGTGTGACAAAGTAACAAATTTACCAATATAAATTACCTATAGTGATAGAGTCTCCAACCTAGAATTTGTCACTATAAAATACTTATAGTGACAGATGCATTTATCTATAGTGATAAGCCTAAATTGGTCACTATAGTATGTTTATGGTAACAGATAAAGTTGTCACTATATTCCACAAAAATCCGTTACTATATTTGTATATATAGGGATAGATAAGTTCATCACTATAAGTTGGTAAATCCATTACTACAAGTCTCTATTCCATTAATATATATTAGTGGTGTCACATCTACATCCGTCACTATATAAATATAGTGATAGACATATCATTATAGATGGATAAAATCCGTGACTATGTCCTTTAAAAAAAATAAAAAACATGTATATTAACATGTTGATAAAATATTTAATAATGAAGATATAATAAACTTAAAATTCATGATTCATAAATAAAAATTTTCATTTCAAAGCAAACTTAATCATAAGTTATAACAACTTCAAAAATTTAAAAATTTACAATATCAAATTTAATATAATATATTGTCATATTGTTCACAACACATGTTAAACAAAAATTTAAATTGATAAATAGAATCCAGAATATTACAGCTAATGTTTCATGGTTGGCCATCGGTAAATTTTCCCTGCAACACTAAAACCAACGAGTATTAGATATTACGACATTTAAAAAATTAATATAAATTGATAATAATTAAAAATTCAAATAACTTTGTTAAATAATTACCAAACTACAAAGCCAAGAAATGTAACTCCCGATACAATATATCTCCAATAGTTGTTGCTCATCCATATCTTCTAAAAATTAGTACATCCTTGTCTATGCAAATCTTGATAATACTTCTATCTATAACTCAAAGGAGTTTCCCAAACCAACTTTTGTGGATCTTCCCTAGAGATGTCAATTGGTCAACGACATGATACAAATAGTTATTTGTGTTGTGGGTTATGTCTGACCCTTAATTAGTTTGTGCTAGCTTGGCAAAACATGAAATGGCACAGCATGCTTCGACATGGGGCGAGGAGGGACAGAGTAGGGGCGAGGAGGGGCAGAGTAGTCCATAGAGCTCCATCGTTGTCGATGGTGGTGTAGCCTGGTAGGGGTCCGACTGGGGGCGATGCTAGCGAAGGCAAGCAGTGGTAGTCCGACGGTAGTGGTAGGCAGCGGTGGTCTGGCATTGTTGCGTTGGGTCATCAGGTTGTCGGTAGGCTAGGGTTTGGTTGGGAAGAAGAGGGGAAGTTGGGAAGAAGAGGAGAAGAAGAGGAGAAGAAGAGGGGAAGAAGAGGAGAAGAAGAGGAGAAGAAGTCGGGAAGAAGAGAGAGGTTGAGCTGCCGAGTCTGAGAGCAAGAGGGGAAGAAGTGTGCTATGCGTGGAATAGTCGGCCCATGTGGCAATAGGTGATGTGCAGTGCAGGGAACGATCAAGGGTCGGCCTTCGGCTGCTGTGCTGAACGGTCGAGAGATGCAGCCATAGCAACGGTCGACATGTGGCCCGATGCAAGATTATCAAAGATTTATTATTCTACATCTGTCTATGTGTTGTATCATTTATATAATATTTCATGAGTTTTTAATAAATATTAGGATTATCCATTTTTCTAACCAATAGTAAATAGGATGAAACAAATTTTTTTAAAATATTAGAATGAAATCCCACAATTATATATTTTAAGTGCATGCTTAGATCCTAGGTATAAAATAAGATATGCTAGTAAATTAATTAGGGGAATAAAAATAGATTTAGGTGTAGATTTATGATTAAATATTAATATAATAGAAGAACAATTAAATAAAATGTTTGATTTATATACACAAAGATATGGATTAATAATAGAACATTCTCCTCCACTAATGACCATAATACCAAAATCAAATGTTAGACCATCTTTAGATTCTTGAGCATTTTTATAAGATCCAAGATTTGATGAAGATATTCCAACATCATCATCATCATCATCATCATCATACAATTATAGTTATAATCCTATAGTATCTAGACAAGAATTAATTTTTTTTAATTCAACAAATCATCGATCATTATTATTTACCCAACGTTCTTACTTAAATACATTTGATGTTTTAGATTGATGGAGGCAACAATCAATGATTTTTCCAATTTTATTAATAATGAAAAATGATTTATTAACAATTCCAATGTCTTCAGTAGCATGTAAACAGATTTTCAGCATGAGTGAAATGTGTTTGATGACCGAAGATGCAGGCTTAAAGAAGATATAATAGAAGCTTTAATATGTAAAAGATTGAAAGCTTGCTAGACTCCGTAAACAAGTTCACGTTGAAGAATTCGCAAGGTAACTCTCAAACTTGAATATTTCATAATTAAAACATTGTAATTTTTCAAAAATGTAATTTAATTTTTTTGTAAAAGTTTTTTAAATGTAATTGTAAATTTGTAATAATGTAAATATAAAATATGTAATTCATTAATAAATAAAAATTTTAATTTAATCATATACATTGTTGTCTTATTTATTATGTTGTTGAATGTTGGTTGTTGAATTAAATTTAAATATTGATGGTTGAATACTTGAATGTTAATGTTGTTATTTGTTAAATAAATAAATATTTTTTAAAATTTAATTATTTAAATATTAAATAAATATAAATTAATTAAAAAATTATATCAGTCAATATAATCGTGTCGTTGACCAACATAGATAGTATTTTTCGCACCAACGAATCGTTAGACTAGCCCGTTGATTTTGTGGATTCACCACACAAATAGTACCGTACCGGCACGATTAACATCTATAATCTTCCCTTATAAATAATCTAATGGCAACTGTAATATTACAAGGACAGTATGGATTAAACTACAACAACAAATTTAAATGTAAATTTCATTTAATATTTTATCTGTAAAATATAACCAGTAAAATAAAGTGAATTTGTTATTTACCTGTTTTTCTGATAATTTTCAAATATTGGTGACATCACACTAACAGTATAACTAGGTTCATCAAAATTAGTTTCCTATATTTCATGCATTATCAGAAATTAATCAGTAAAAACTTATGTAAGCATCCAAATATTAAAAATTCAGATAGATATTGAAATAATATCCACATACAAAATAAATGTGACCCACTTATTAAGATAGGCACTAAAATAATATCCACATGAAGCAATGCTAACAGAAAAAAGATAACAAAAAAATAATAAATATATAAAAAAATTAAGATAGACAGACCAAGGAAAAAAGGCATCATGTACTTAAGCAACTGCAAGGAACAAGGCATCATAAAATGCTACACTTTTCAATGCCCAATTTTATAATTTCTGATCTTAAACAGATCCAGATCCAACACATATATATCCACTATTTTATAGAAAAATCTTGACACATAATTTTCCCTAAACAAGTAAAAAAATGTAATAATTGCGTACTGGAGTTCCCAAACCAACTTGTATAGATCTTCTCTCATAAATAATCTAATGACAACTATATCTTGCCCACTTGTAATATTACATGGATGGTATAAATGAAGCTGCATTAATAAATTTAAATGTAAATTTTATCTAATCTTTGATCTATAAAATATAATTAAGAATAATTTGATGAATTTGTCATTTACTTGTTTTTGATGATTTTCATTTATTGGTGGCATGACACCAACGGTATGATTGGGTCTAGCAAAGTTAGTTCTGTATATTTCATGTATGATTAGAAATTAACCAGTAAAAAATTATGTTATTGACCAAAATTAGATAGGTAAATGTAAAACTTGTGGATAAATCTATAACGTGACTTCAAAACCTATTTAGAGGAGGTTTGTATTTTTGGAAAATATGAAAAAGAGAGAAAATAATGAAAAATTTGATTTATTATTTCTCATTATTTTTTACCATTTTTCATACTTTTTAAAGACATAAACCTCTCCTTAATATCAAATTCGACACAACTCCACAAAGCACAAGTCATACATCCACAATATATAATTTCAGTGACAAGGTATGAATTTCTCCATACGAAAACTCAAAACAAGCTGTGAAAACTTTACACAAATCCTGCACTAATTTCAGAAACACAAACCTTCATTAATGTTCCCTAAAAATCACACCTAATCAATCATGAACACAACTCATAATGGAGCTAGCAAAGATTGCAGCCACAAATAACAACAATTCACAACAAAAATTACAGCCACAAACCACTAAAATCTGCACTAGTCACGAGCAAAATTCTGCACCAATTCCACGACTTTAGAATGTGCAAAAACTCACCAACCATTGCAGAAATAAGTGGCATCACAGAACTATTAAATCTGAAATTCAACAATTAATTAATCACTCCTCAACACAACATGCATAAGATTGATACAAACCATACATACAAATCTGCATATAAACATTTCCATCAAGTTTGAAATATATGTATTTATATTGTTGAGAATGGTAAAAACTAGTCTATTGTGGAGTTGAAAGATGGGTTATATAACCTTACATGTAAATAGACACTCAACATAAGAATAAGTAACTTCACACTCCCCCTCAAGCTGAAGCATATATATCATACATGCTCAACTTGTTACAAAGATTTCCGAAAGCACTTACACCTAGACCTTTAGTAAAAAATCAGCTACTTGGTCTTCAGACTTAGTGAAAGGTGAAGAGATCACCCTTTTTGTGACATTGTCTAGGATAAAATGACAACCTACCTCAACATGTTTTGTTCTTTCGTGAAAGGTTGGATTGCTTGCAATATATATAGTAGCTTGGTTGTCACAATGCATGAGCATAGGTAGATTCACCTCAACCTCAAGTTCTTGTAGAAAGGCTTTGAGCCAAATCAGCTCTTAAGTAGTTTGAGACATTGCCCTGTATTTGGCCTCAACACTAGACATGAAAATCACATTTTGTTTCTTGCTAAACTATGTGTTGACCCCTCATACTTGGGGATATGCAGTTGATATTGTGGTAGTTTGGGTCAAGCATTCAGCTCCTCACAATTTGGGTTGGGAGTACAAGTGTTATACTCATGTGTGTTAGTTAGGGCACCCTAAAAATATGGGTCGATTGTCGATCATCATGGCC
This sequence comes from Amphibolis antarctica, assembly GCA_024699675.1. NCBI lineage: Eukaryota > Viridiplantae > Streptophyta > Magnoliopsida > Alismatales > Cymodoceaceae > Amphibolis > Amphibolis antarctica. The sequence goes on from JAMKPZ010000210.1 coordinate 55,631, forward strand.
GGCATCCGGACTTCCCAGGTGGAAGTCTCACTTCATTTTCCACCTCATGTGTGGCAACCAGGGCCAGCCCCCACCACCTTTAGGCATTCCCCAAGTGCAGGTGTGCTGGCGTTTGGTTGCATTTCTTCAAGTCATTTTATGACATCGTCAACCTTGTCCGTGGCCTTACCTCTCACACAATGAACTTACTCTATTGACTCTCTCGTGCGACGAACTCATTACTCATCTAACGGTTACTAGTTAGCCGGTAGTTTTGTTGCATAGACGGAACTTTTGCCAACATATGATGTTTATTGACAAAAGTTCTGTTTTTGTTAACGCTTCGTTAACGACACTTCTATTTTTGTTTAGGCCAACTATAAAGTAAGGTCCGTAATGTTACAGCCCATCGTAGAGTAAAACCTGTAATGTTACGGCCAACTGTAGAGTAAAGTCTGTAATGTTATGGCCAGTCGTAGGGTAAAACTTGTAACATTATGACACTTCCTAGAGCAAACCAGCTGCCTGACCCTTGGTAACCTCCTCTAATGCACTTTCCAGAGATGTAAAGTCTAATCCTCTAGCTACTTTTGATGCACCTTCCAGAAGTATTACAGTTGAGATACTGAGTCCTAGAATGGATCGGTCGTTCGACGGTAGGTAGGCAGACTTCTGGCCCATATGGCGAAGGTCCAACCACCCCAGCCACTCTTGATGCGCCTCCTAAGGGTGTGAGATCAGTCTCCTAGCAACTGACCACACAAGTGTAAATCTCTAGCCTTCCGTGGCAAAGATGACGAAATTCTGATCAAAATAGTGGAACTCCACCCCTTTGTCTCAGTCACTTTTGGAGCGCTTGGGGACTCACTGTAGTGAACCAATGAGCGCTAGCCTTTTGTAGCAGAGAAGGTGGAATTTCGACCAAAATAGTGAAATTCTTGCCCAGAGTGTCAGTGCCTCTCAACAATTCCTGGAGTGCAGCGAGCCCAACTATCGCTCAGTTAATGTAACATGTGCAACACTTGGCCTTCCTATGCCCGATGGTCCAACTTCGCGAAACGTCGTGACCTCAACCTATAAATAGATCCCCCCTTGCCACTAGGGGGAGGTTCGACTCTCTGATCCCGCTATTGCTCGAGTGTCTAGGCGATCTAGCTTCCCCAACGGTGACTACTCGTTCGTCCTGAAAATAATGTGACTTTCATCTTGTTTGTATTTTTGCTTGATTTGTAACTTGATGTACTCAAGGGCATTGTTGGAATTTGGGCTTAGACTATAAAAGCCCAAATTTGCTCAAATTGAGATTAGAAGAAGAAGCTTTCTTCCTTGCTTCTTCTCCCCTTGTAACCCTATCACCAAATAGTGAAACCCACTAAGAGAACCATCCGTGGAGTACCCAAGGAGAAGGGGAACCACGTAAAATCCTTTTGTGTTTGAATGCTCAAGATCTCCTCCTTCTTCCCTACAAAAATCGAACCACGCAGACCTAGGGTGCCGGCACCGACGAGCTTCTGAAATTTGGCTTTTTGACCTTGATTTGGGCCCTGATTTCTTCTAAAATCATAGGGCTTTTGTTCGTGGAAGCACAAGTATCAAAGGAATTTTAGAGATCGAAAACTGGATTTGAATCCGTATTTTGGGCTGGAAAACGCAGCCCCGCTACCGGAACCAGTCAGATTCCAACCTTCGTATCTTCCATTTCACTTGGTGAAATGGGTTTGTAAGCCTCTTGAACCTTCTCCACATTGCTCCGAAGCTTCTAGAATTTTTGGGGAATTTTTCGTGAAGGTAAATCTGTGATTTTGATTTTTTGGCATCCTTGTTGAAATTTTCGTGGTTCCTTTTACTGGCCGAATTTTTGTTGAAAGTGTTTGAGATTTTTGAATACGTGTTGAGAATCAGATCTTGTGACAAATTTTTGAATTGGATGTGTTTGATATTTGCCTAATCCGAGTTCAACAAGTCCGAAATCAGTTTTTGGGGGTTTGTTGAAAGTTGAAGCAAATTGAACACATTTTTGCATTTTTGGGCAATTTCTGAAATTAGAAATTTGTGAAGGTGTGTTTGGAAATTTTATGTGATTATTGCTATTTAAAATCACATTTTTGAGATGGCAACTCCTAGTATGAAAATAGACAAGTTTGATGGCAGAAACAGTTTTAGTCTATGGTAAATAAAAATGAGAGCACTTTTGAAACAACAGGGCATTTAGGCACCTTTAAATAAGGCTGCTACATTGGATAGAGACTTTACTGAATTTGGAATACAAGAGGAGAAGGCTCACTCCACCATTTTACTGTGCTTGTCAGATGAGGTAATCATAGAAGTTGCAGATGAAACAATGTCCTCTGGTCTTTGGCAGAAATTAGAGTTATTATACATGACTAAGTCTTTAACAAACAAGTTGTTAAAGTAAAGATTGTTCTCACTAAAAATGAAGGAAGGTACACCACTTACGTAGTATTTAGATCAATTGAATTCCATCCTGATGGAATTCAAGAACATAGGTGTTACCATTGAAGATGAAGATGCAGTCTCATCTTACTTTGCTCACTTCCTCTCAGTTATGAGAATTTTGTTCAGTCTTGTGTAGTTGGAAGAGATTCCATTACACTGGAAGAAGTGAGATCTAGCCTTCATTCGAGGGAGCTGAGACACATGGTGCAGCATGACAGTAATGAGGCAAGTGGTTCTGGCCTCACAGCTCATCAGTAAGAGAATAGAAGTAGAAGCCAATGGAAAGGGGGTAATAAGAACAGAAATAGGAGCAAATTCAAAAGCAAGTACTCAAAGGATACTTGCAATTACTATAAGGAGAAGGGACACTGGAAAGTAAATTGTCCCAAGTTGAAGAACAAAGGAAAGGCTGCAGTGGCAGAAACAGAATTTGCATCTGATGGTGATTTCTCACTTACAGTTTGTTGTAGTGCCTATTCAAATGATCAGTGGATCATGGACTCAGGAGTATCCCACCATATGACTCCGTGTAGGGAGTACTTTGATACATATGAGCAGGTGGAGGATGGCCAAGTGACCTTGGCCAATGACAATGTATGCTCCAGAGTAGGTGTTGGCACTATCAAGTTCAGGATGCAAGATGGGCACGATTAAAGTTTTGGAAGATATTTGGCACGTTCCAAAACTAAGTAAGAACCTGATTTCTCTTATGGCCCTTGATTCTAAGGGTTACAGATATTCAGGTAGAGGGGGAAAGATTAATGTTGTGAAAGGTTCATTGGTTGTAATGAAAGGTGTCAAATCTGGCCCCTTATACATTTTGCAGGGCACACCTATTTCTGGTTCAACTGCAGCAGCTACTTCAGATCAGGAGCATCAGTCTGTTATATGGCACTCAAGAATGGATCATTTGGGACAGAAAGGGATGCAGAGACTGAGTAGTCTGGGCAGGTTTGAAGACACAAGGTAGTTTGCATTGATATGTGCAAACATTGTGTATATGGCAAGCAGAAAAGGGTGTCTTTTGGCAAAGGTCAGCACAGTTCAAAGGGAGTATTAGACTATATACATGCTGATTGTTGGGGACTTGCATGACAGTCCTCTCATGGAGGATCAAGGTATTTCCTTTCTATTATTGATGACTACTCTCGCATGAATTGAGTTTTCTTCTTGAAACATAAGAGTGATGCTTTTGAAAGTTTTAAGCATTGGAAAGCTCAAGTAGAAAACCAAATTGATAGAAAGGTCAAATACTTGAGGACAGATAATGGTCTTGAGTTTTTCTCTCAAGAGTTTAACAACTTTTGTAAAGATATAGGAATTACTAGACATTATACTATCAGACATATCATTCAACAGAATGGAGTGGCAGAGAGATTGAACAAGACACTCCATGAAAAGGCCAAGTGCATGCTATTCAATGCAGGTTTGAATAAGAATTTTTGGGTAGAGGTTGTTAACACAGCTTCCTTTCTGGTTAACAGATTTCCTTCTAGTGTTATAGATGGTAAGATACCATTTGAATTGTGGATGAACAGGTCTACAAATTACTCCAAGCTCAAGATTTTTGGATGTCCAGCTTACTACCATGTGAACAATGGGAAGCTGGAGCCTCGAGCCAAGAAAGGCATATTTGTTGGATATGGTACTGGAGTAAAAGGGTATAGAATTTATGACATTGCATCAGGTAAAGTGATATACAGTCATGATGTCACTTTTGATGAAAATGTTTTGTTGCAAACTACAGAAGAATTGGAAATTGCATCACTAGAAGTTGAGAATACTACTCCTGAATAGGTGGAGTTATATGCATAGTAGCCTAAAAATATTGCTCAAGTTGAACCAAAAGATAACTCATCAGGTGTTCAGGAAAATGCAATTGAGGAGGAAGAGGTGGAGCAACCACCACCAAGAACCATTGGCAGAGAACGTCCTAGAAGGGACATTAGACCTCCTATTAGGTATGGCTATGAAAATTTGGTTGCTTTTGCCTTACAGGTAGTAAAAGAGGTGGAGGATTCTGTTGATCCACCTACTTATGAAGCTATATTGAAATGTTCTGATGTTGGTCTTTGGATGACTGCAATGAAGAAGGAACTGCAATCCCTCCATAAAAACAAAACTTGGGAGCTTGTGAAATGTCCAAAGAATAAGAACATTGTACGTTGCAAATGGGTCTATGAGAAGAAAGTTGGGACTCAAGGCAACACTGAGGTGCAGCACAAGGCAATGTTGGTTGCCAAAGGCTATTCACAGCGAGAAGGAATTGATTACAATGAGGTATTTGCTCTTATTGTGTGTCATACATCCATTAGAGTGTTTTTGTCTATTGTTACAATACAGAATCTCAAATTAGAACAATTAGATGTAAAGACGGCCTTCCTGCATGGTGATTTAGATGAAGATATATGGATGGAGCAACCAATAGGTTTCGTGGTAAAGAATAAAGATGATTGGGTGTGTAAATTGAATAAGTCTCTTTATGGACCTAAGCAGTCACCACGACAATGGTACAAGAGATTTGATGTATTCATTACCAAAGTTGGTTTTAGCCACAGCTATTATGATTCATGTGTGTATGTTAGAACTCTTGATGATAATACACATATTTATCGACTTTTGTATGTTGACGATATTCTCATAATTGCAAAGAATATTGATGTTATTCAGGAGCTAAAGGGCAGAATAAAATTTGAATTTGAAATGAAGGATCTTGGTCCAACTGGAAGAATTCTTGGGATGGAAATCAGGTGTGACAGGAATTCTGGTAAGATATTCTTAAATCAATAGAAGTATGTTAAAAAGATCCTTAATAGATTTGGCATGGCTTCTTGTAAAGCCATTGGCACGCCATATGACAGGAATTTGAAGTTATCCTCAGCTATGTGTCCTGACTCTGATGCAGATAAATTAGATATGTAGAAGGTTCCTTACTCTCAGGCAGTTGGTAGTTTAATATATGCAATGGGTTGTACCAGGCCTAATTTAGCATATCCTTTAAGCGTTGTTAGCAGGTTCATGTCCAATCTTGGCAGGAAACATTGGAAAGCCTTGAAAAGGATATTCAGGTACTTGAAAGGAACTTCTGACATTGGTTTATTATATACTACAGATCAGAATTGTACTATGGCAAGTTATGTAGATTTTGACTTTGCAAGGGATGTTGATAAAAGAAGGTCTTTGTTAGGCTATGTTTTCACATTTGCAGGTTCCATAGTGAGTTGGAAATCAACTCTTCAGCCTACTGTAGCGCTGTCTACTACTGAGGCTGAATATGTGGCTTTGATAGAAGCTGCTAAGGAAGGAATCTGGATGAAAGGATTGTTAGGAGATTTGTGTTGGCACATAGATAAAGTAGACATCTACTGTGATAGTCTCAGTGCTATTCGTCTCTCCAAGGACAATGTCTTTCACAATAGAACAAAGCATATTGATGTGAAGTATCACTTTCTCAGAAATGAAGACAGGATAGAGATCAAGGAAATCAACACTCGAGACAACCCAACTGATATGTTTACCAAAGGGGTTGTGGAGAGCAAGTTCAAGCATTGCTTGGACTTACTCAACATCTACAGTTACTCTTGACCCTTATGGGTCATGATGGCTCTCCTTTGTTACAGGTGGAGCTTGATGGAAGTCAAGGTGGAGATTCGAAAAGAATGTGACTTTCATCTTGTTTGTATTTTTGCTTGATTTGTAACTTAATGTACTCAAGGGCATTGTTGGAATTTGGGCTTAGACTATAAAAGTCCAAATTCGCCCAAATTGAGATTAGAAGAAGAAGCTTTCTTCGTTGCCTCTTCTCCCCTTGTAACCCTACCACCAAATAGTGAAACCCACTAAGAGAACCATCCGTGGAGTACCCAAGGAGAAGGGGAACCACATAAAATCCTTTCATGTTTGAATGCTCAAGATCTCCTCTTTCTTCCCCGCAAAAATTGAACCACGTAGACCTAGGGCGTCAGTGCCAACGAGCTTCTGAAATTTGGCTTTTTGACCTCGATTTGGGCCCCGATTTCTTCTGAAATCATAGGGCTTTTGTTCATGGAAGCACAACACATCTAGCTACTAACCTTCATCAACGGTCGATCGTCTATGCAGGATAGCTCATCGACGACGACTCCAGCTCAATCTTCCTACAAGTTAGTTGTCCTCTCCCCCCTTCCCACTGGCAGGAAGGGGGGAGACAGGTCATTTGCTGATCGCTGATCCCCCTGGTCATCCATGGCTTCGACTAGGGGAAGTCCATTCTTCCCTTGGGGATCAACCTTGGTCCCCATCCATCCTGTTTTGTGTATACACCACCTAGAACAAGGTTGTGGGAAGAAATTCACCTAGGTTGGCAAACTTCCCCAATGTTTTTCTATTTTTCTCTTCCTCTCTGCCATCACCCAATGCCTGCTTGTGCATCGTGGCCTCGGTGAGTGCCCCGAGACTTGATTTCCTGAGTCCTCGTGCGGCCCTCAAATGGATTTATCGGATTTCCACCCATTTTCACCAAATTTCCGCCTCTTTTTATTGCATTCTCTATGAATGCCCCAAGACCTAACCTCTTGAGTCCTCGTGCGCCCCTAGATGGATTTATCGAATTTCTGCCTCTTTTTATCGCCTTCTCGGTGAGTGCCCCGAGACCTGACTTCTTGAGTCCTTGTGTGGCCCACAAATGGATTTATTAGATTTTTGCCCATTTTCACCAAATTTTTGCCTCTTTTTATCACCTTCTCGGTGAGTGCCTATTCAAACTTTTAGTAATCTACTTCTTAATAATAGATGTGTTTGAAATATTTTAATTTCACCGCAAATGCACGAGTTCAGATGTAGTTAGTGTGCAAGTATGGGTTTGTCCATAGAGATTAGTTTTGCTTGGTGTTTAGCTAAATTGGTGTTTTCAATTAATGGAACAAGTAATTATATTTCTTTTAAGCAATGTCACAGTTTCTTTGTTCCAATTAACCACTAGGATGCTCTTTAAATACCTATTAAATTGTAGCTCCCAGAGAATCTTTCATTTAATTTCTTCACCACTTAGAATATTTTGATTTTAAAATTAGTATTTTAGTAATTGATTCGAATTTTGCACTGAAAGACTCTATATAGTGAGTTTTACTTCCAAATATTTAATTCCTCTTAAGTCTTAAGATTATACACTTTCAGTTTGCATAAAATTTGTCATTTTGTGTAGAGAGGGCACTTAACCCTCGAGGTAACTCCTGGGTAGACGTCCTTACCCTTGAACTTACCTGAGGGTTGAGCAATAAATGTGAGTTTTAGATGTTTAAACAGTACGATTCGAATTAGCTGAAACTTCTAAGAGTTGAATACTTATATTTTTGATCTTTTTGAATATTTTATAACACAACAAACAACATAATGCATAAAACACAACAAAGTACGAATAACTTATAAAATTAAAATGCAATATTCAACATTACAGTAAACCTAAAAGTATTCTCTAACTATTGTAACCAAGTTGATAAAATGGGTGTTTGTAAATTTGAGCATAAATATAGAGGCAAAGTAAAAATAAAAGAAAAGGAAAAGAAAGGAACACCTAATGTTTTACTGTAATTTCTCCTTTCGAATTTTCTTAGGCTAAGAACTTCTCTTTGTCTTTACTTCCAGTCCATCAAGTCGTCAGTCTGGCAAGCCTTCCTTTTGACCTTGAAATGAGATTTTGGGCATCACTTTGCAATTACACCATGGAACAGAGGAGGAAGCAGCCAATGCCGAGAGTCTCTCCTTCAAGGATACGCTCAAGTTGAGAAAACAATAGCAAATACACTTTGTGAGTGGTTGGAGAAGAGGAGGTCGTCAATCTCCTCTCGGAAGAAAGGAATGGATGGAAGGTGGAAGATGGAGGGTACCCTGTGAATGGTGCCTTGGATGAAGAGGAGGGGGGGGTTGCTTTCATGGCTAAGGGACTATTTTATAGATGGGAGCAATGGTAGTTTAGCAGTTAACAAGGGCATGGTGCATGTTCAGATGTGTGATATCGTTCCATGCAAGCCACTTCTTCAACCTGTCCATCCACGATCTTCACAGTTAAGCTCTAGCTAAATTAATAATTAATTCTGCCTTGATATGTATTTCCTACAGTTACATATCGAATTTCCCTCCAAATACTTAAGAAATACCTTTCATGAAATACATCATATTACAGGAGAAATAATTCATAACATTTAGATCTTAACTATAACCGCAATTGCTTTTATATCAATGAAATTCATCGCACAGAACAAACGGAGTACAGGTCCGAGGGTAAACCAGTTTACTCTCGTGTAAGTTCGTGAGTAAACCGTTAATGCTTGCAGAATGGTCCGAGGGTAAACAACTTAACCCATGGATAAGTTCATGGGTAAACAGCTTAACCCATAGACTTTGCACTTAGACATAAATCATGATTTTTTTCTATGGATTAATCACTTTATTAGCAACCTAAAGAGTCAATTATCAATCATTCATTCCTTTCCCAATAGGTAATCAACACAAACATAATTAACAACTCAAAACTTAATTCATGCATCATTAAAGTGAATAAACGTGCATAATGCTCAAAAGTATAGTTAACCTTGTAATCATCATAATTCATTGGAAAACTAAAACTCATTAAAACAGATGAATTAATATCAATAAAATGCACACTTTTGAGTCTGAACAAATCCCCCATACTTAAGTTTTGCTAGTCCCTTAGGAAAATACTAAAATAAAACTATAAAAACTATGAAAGTAATAAAGACTACTGAATAAAATTAACTAAAACTATACTAGGCCACTTTCATAGGGAACACGACTACACTTAGCAGGTGCAGTAAGCCTTTAAACCCCTAGGTTACCTTAGTGGCAGAGTTGTGTCTCCGAAGGGTTTTCAATGGATACACCCACTATACCCTCTCTTTCATCCGGCTATCACCTGGAAGCCCATGGGTTTCCACCGGCCCTACTAGTGGATGGGACGAGGTATAGAGAATTGAAAGGTGTTTGTGTGAGCGCATCACCATGTGGGGCGGATGGCTCATTGAACGGAGTCGCCACCTTATTTTTGGGTAGGAAAATAAGGAAAATTGGATGGGAAAGTGTCGTTCCACCATCGAGACGATAAAACTACGGGAATCACGTAAAATCGTGTAACATGAGAGAACTGGATACATGGCTCAGGGTATTGTTGGGGAAGGTGTTAGGCACCCCCAAACAGCCTGGGCAATCCCGACCTTTCTCTGGCTCTAAAAATGGAAAACCATGACAGTCAGTCTGGCCACACATGGCCTCATCCTAGAAAACTTTCCAGGGCATCGGGAGGAATAACCTTGTCCGTTCTGGTGAAAACAAGTGGGGGTCAACTAACGTGAAGATTCGCATGGGGTCTGATGATAAATGGGAGAGAGAAAGACATAGCGGTCACCCCTACGGACCTCTCAGTCGAAGAGCTGAAGGTTGGGTGAGGCAGCCGGCTAGGCCGTCGGAGGGTTGGGTAAAGCTACTGGTTGCCGTGCCTCACCCCCCTTCCTTGACTGGAGACAAGAATTCACGTTCTTGCTTGGCCAAGGCCAGCACAGATGCATGCCGGTGGCCTCATCCCGAAAGCTTCTTCGGGGCATCGGGAGGGCATCTTTGTCCTCTCGGAAATCGGGAACCGTCGGGTCGTATGTGTTCGAACACCCGAACAGCCACCGCCAGCAAGGACACATGCTGGTGGCATCAACTCGGAGACCTTTCCGGGGCATCGGGTGGGTAGGCTTACGCCTCCCGGGAAAACGGGAACCGTCGGGTTGTATGTCTTCGTACACCCGAACAGCTACCGCCGGCATGGACACATGCCGGTGGCGTCATCCCGGAAACCTTTCCAGGGCATCGGGAGGGTAGACTTACGCCTCCCGGGAAAATGGGAACCGTCAGTTTTAGGTCTTCATACACTCGTACGACTGCCGCCAGCAAGGATGCATGCCGGTGGTATCATCCTGGAAAACTTTCTGGGGCATCGGGAGGGTAGACTTACGCCTCCCAGGAAAATGGGAACCACCGGGTTGTACATCTTCGTACATCCATATGGCCACTATCGGCAAGGATGCATGCCGGTGGCGTCATCCCGAAAAACTTTCTGGGGCATCGGGAATGTAGACTTACGTTTCCTGGAAAGATAGGCGGAAATTGGATAAAACGCATGAAACTCGCTAGGAAACTGAGGGTTTCCACGTAAAAGGACCCGGCGGAAGGGTCGCATCTGAACCGAACTCGACCGTGCCGGGTGGATTCACCCGTTCGGGAGGGTGGCTATTGGTACCTTCAGACGTGTTTCCGAAGCAATGATACCCGAGTCCGTCCTCCCCCCCTTTCCCTTGCATGGGAAAGGTATAGCATGGTCAGGGCTCGAGAAAATCATCGTTAAAACATATGTAAAATGACAAGGATGGAAGGGCTTACCTGTAGGGAGTCGTCAACGGGGATCAGAGGTCCTCGCTCTAGTGTAGTGAAAGGACGTCGGGGCTCCGAGCTACTCTCCTCCTTCAGAACTTCCGGCTGGCATCTTCTCCAAGAGGTCCAAGCGTGCCGAGCATCTCTCGTGTCTGAACGAAGGTTTCTCCAAGAGGTGGAAGTGTGCATTTATGGGAGGGGGAAGCCCTCTTTTATAAGGGGTTACCTTCCTTCTTTGGGGGACCCAAAGATGGAAGGCGGCACTGATCTTGGTTTAATCACGCGATCTGCGTGATTGATTGATTACGAGATTTAAGTGATTAAATTTCGTCGTATCTCTCTGATTGATTCGCCTTACCTTTCTAGGTGGTTAACCGGCAGCCGCTATGTGGTAGGCGGATGCCGGTTAGTTCTATTCGGCTACGTTAGGAAAGGAGAGTATGTTGGCTTAGTTGGAGGTTTTGGGGAGCCGGCTGGTTCCCCGAACCATCTGCGCAAAATGGGTTTTTGGGGAGCTGGCTGCCAATTTTTTATACCGGTTTGCCGGCGGTAGGCTGGCTAGTTCCTCGAACCATTTGCGCAAAGATGGGTTTTTGGGGAGCCAACAGCCAGTTTTGTATATCGGTTTGTCCATGGCAAGCCGGTTGGTTCCCCGAACCATTTGTGCAAAGATGGGTTTTTTGGGGAGTCGGTTGCCAGTTTTTTATATTGGTTTGCCGGCGGCAAGTTGGCTGGTTCCCCGAACCATCTGCGCCAATGGGGGTTTTGGGTAGCCGGTTGCCGGTTCTTTTGTACTGGTGTGCCGGCGGCTAGCTGGCTGCTCCCCCCTTGAAGTTCGTTTAAGCATGGGGTCAACAGAATGCTGCTCCCTAGGTGAGGTTGTATGATCTCGGGGGAAGGAAATCGACATCCTAGAGTTGAATGACCCTCCATGCGTGAATGGTGAGTCGGTTGGATGTACGGTTGGTTGTAATGGCCCCTACTTTGTGAATTATCTATCACTGGCTATGATGTAGAGTCTGACTTACACTCTCGGTCACTTGACCGAGGGATGCCAGGTGTTATCCGGCTGGTTGTACGGCAGCCAGCTTGTGGGTGTCGGCAACCGGGCGACGAGGTGGAAAGGATTTGCGTGCTGTGTCTGAAATCTATGTCGACGTCGCGTAGTACTTTCCCCACGTCTTAGCTCTTAGCCGGTCGGTTTACGTGGCAACCACCTTGTGGGAGCCGGCAACCGAGATGTGACTTGAAGGCTTTACCTTTCGAAAGCTGTCGATGCAGTGAATGGTCACGTCATATTTTTGTAACTTCACCTCATGGCTGGCTGGTTACGCGGTTGCCACCTTGCAGGAGCCGGCAACCGGCACGTGACGTGATGGCTTCACATGCTTGCTGCAGCTTTTCGATTTTCGTTCATCTTTTTCGATTTCCGTGCCACTTTCTCGATTTTCATGCTGTGATCGTACACTTTAAAGTTTGCTTTTTCAAAGCTACAGTGGATGCATTGAATGGTCACATCATACTTTTTGTGATTTCACCTTCTAGCCGGCTAGTTACGCGGTTGTCGCCTTGCGGGAGCCGACAATCGGTAGGTGACGTGACCGCTTCTTGTGTTTGCTTTTTCAAAAGCTGCAATGGATGCAATGAATGGTCACGTCGTACTTTTTGTGATTTCACCTTCTAGCTAGCTGGTTACGCGGCTGCCGCCTTGCGGGAGCCGGCAACCGGTAGGTGACGTGAAGACTTCACGTGCTTGCTGCAGCTTTTTCGATTTTCATTTATCTTTCCGGTTTCCATGCCACTTTCTCGATTTTCGTACCACGATCGTACCCTTTAAAGTTTGTCAGGAATTGTTTCAGCTTTCTCAATTTTTGTGCAACCATTTTTTTAATCGGTTGCCGCCTTGGCTAGCCGGAATCCGGGTCACGAATTTCCTATAAATTGGAGGTGAAGTCATTCGAAATTTCTTCATTTCCTCTTCTTGTTTCCAATCTTCACTTGATCTCTTTCTCTCGATTTTCCTTCACCCTTCATCTTTCTTTCATCACTACGATGCCTTGCACAAAAAACATCATGGGTCATGTCCGGCGGCCGCCTTCTTGGGTCGTGCAACAATGCCTTGATCTTTTACCACCAACGTTGAAGAATTTGCTGGCGGCGGAGCTGGTCTGTCGTGATCAGGCCGAGTCGGCCCATCTTTCTGTCTTCTTCACTCTCACAGACTATGGCTGCGATGCTTCTGCAGCCGACGCCATGTAGCTGACGTAGCCGCTGAACGGCTCATTCTCACGTTGGTGAAGGCAACATAGATCTTCCAACTTTGGTGCCAGGTCCAAGTTCTACGTGTACTGTTCCTCGAACATGTACGCCAGCTGTTCCCAAGTGTAAATTTTTGTCAAATCCAAAGATACCAAGAAAGTGCAGGTCCTTGGAGAGATTTCTGGAATAGCCAGATGAGGTGCTTTTCCTCGTGTTGCAGTGCCGCCATGTCTCCACATAAGGCCCAGAGGTGTGCGCGAGGGTCCTCGTGCCCATTGTATTTAACAAGTTTGGGCATCTTGAAATTGGGAGGGAGCGTCACCTCGAGATAGAAACAGAGATTTTGGAAAGCACAGGAAGGTTCCGGTGGGTCGGACGTCATGTTTTGGAAGGACGTCTCCAGTTTGGCTATGCTCTGCAGTAGTTGTCCTTACAGGTCAGGCCCCGGGGCGGCAGCAGTGGCGGCTGCCGGCTGGAGTGGTGGTGGGCCGAATTGGTCGGCGACAGGAGTGGTGACGATGTCATATTCTTCCGCGTGTGGCTTCTCCGAAACATAGATGGTTGCCCTAGGGGGGATTACTGAACCGATCCCTTGCTGTTGGTAGTGTGCCAACTGGTGAGCCAGGAGGGTCTACTTGAAGTGTCCCGGTTGAGGTGGCAGGAAGGCGTCGGCCCCGCCTATGCCCTCGGTGTTTGAGGTTGGCCGGTAGGACAGGCCGGTGCTCCGTGTGGGAGCCGGCCTGTTACCTTCAGTTTCAGTGGCCGGAGAAGTGGGCGGCACGGGATGCATCGGTTGTAGACAGATCTGGCACCCTTGGTTGGTTCGTGGCTTTGGTAGGTACGATGATGGGCCAGGTGAAGCTCGTCCGGGTGACGACAGGTGGTGGCGGGCCGAAGGCCACGAACAGCAGCATAGAGGCTGCCATAGTGATGGACGGGGATGATCTGGAAGCAGGTCAGGACAGGGGGAGCCAGCAGGGTCCGGAACTTGCAAATGGTAGAGGTCTGCGAGGAGACTCTACTTGGAGAATCTGTAGGGATCTGCAAAAATCGGATCTGCAGGGATACCAGAGAAGAGTGATATGGTTCAATGCATTTGAAAGTGGCTTCGCTTAGCAAATGCGACAAGTATGTTAAAAATCCTAACGGAAAAATAAAAGACTGACTATAAAAGAGCCGTACGAGCGAGAGTTTGAGTCACTTAATCAACAAAATGCAGCGAGTCTCCCCAGTGGAGTCGCCAAAAATCCGTACCCTCCCTTTCATCCGGCTATCACTCGAAAGCCCATGGGTTTCCGCCAGCCCTACCGGTGGATGGGCCGAGGTATAGAGAATTGAAAGGTGTTTGTGTGAGCGCATCACCACATGGGGCGGATGGCTCGTTGAACGGAGTCGCCACCTTATTTTTGGGTAGGAAAATAAGGAAAACCAGATAGGAAAGTGTCCTTCCACCATCGAGACGATAAAACCACGGGAATCACGTAAAATCGTGTAACATGAGAGAACTGGATATGGGGCTCAGGGTACTGATGGGGGAGGTGTTAGGCACCCCCAGACAGCCCGGGCAATCTCGGCCTCTCTTCGGCTATAAAAATGGAAAACCATGACAATCAGTCCGGCCACACATGGCCTCATTCTCGAAAACTTTCCAGGGCATCGGGAGGAATAACCTTGTCCCTTCCGGTGAAAACAAGTGGGGGTCAACTAACGCGAAGATTCACATGGGGTCCGATGATAAACGGGAGAGAGAAAGACACAGCGGTCAACCCTACGGACCTATCAGCCAAAGAGCAGAAGGTCGGGTGAGGCAGTCGGCTGGGCCGCCGGATGGCAGGCTAAAGCTACCGGCTGCCATGTCACACACCCCCTCCCTGACTGGAGACAAAAATTCACGTTCCTGCTTGGCCAAGGCCAGCACGGATGCATGCTGGTGGCCTCATCCCAGAAGCATCTTCGGGGCATCGGGAGGGCATCTTTGCTACTCCCGGAAATTAGGAACCGTTGGGTCGTACATGTTTGTACTCCCGAACAGCCGCCATCGGCAAGGACGCATGTCGGTGGCGTCATCTTGGAGACCTTTCGGGGGCATCGGGAGGGTAGACTTACGCCTCCCAGGAAAATGGGAACCATCGGGTTGTACATCTTCGTACACCCGAACAGCTACCACCGGCAAGGATGCATGCCGGTGGCATCATCCCGAAAACCTTTTCAGGGAATCAGGAGGGTAGACTTACGCCTCACGGGAAAATGGGAACCGTCGGGTTGTACGTCTTCATACACCCGTACGGTCGCTGCCAACAAGGATGAATGCCTGTGGCATCATCCTTGAAAACTTTTCGGGGCATTGGGAGGGTAGACTTACACCTCCTGGGAAAATGGGAACCGCCAGGTTGTACGTTTTCGTACATGCATACGATCGCCACCGGCAAGGATGCATGCCAGTGGCGTCATCCCAGAAAACTTTCTGGGGCATCGGGAGGGTAGAGTTACGCCGCCAGAGAAAATGGGAATTGCCGGGTTGTACGTGTTTGTACACCCATACGGCCGCCGCTGACAAGGATGCATGCTGGTGGCGTCATCCCGAAAAACTTTTCGGGGCATCGGGAGGGTAGACTTACGCCTCCCGGGGAAATGGGAACTAGCTGCCAGGTCTTCTTACCAAATTGCCGGTGGTAGGCTGACAGGTTCTCCGAACCATCTACGCAAAGATGGGTTTTTGGGGAGCCGGCTGCCAGTTTTTTATACTGATTTTTCGATGGCAAGCTAGCTGGTTCCCCAAACCATCTGCGCAAAGATGGGTTTTTGGGGAGCTGGATGTCAGTTTTTTATACCGGTTTACCGGCGGCAAGCTGGCTGGTTCCCCGAACCATCTGCGTAGAGATGGGTTTTTGGGTAGCTGGCTGGTTCTTCGAACCATCTGCCCCGAACCATCTGCGTCATCCCAGAAATCTCTCCAGGACATTGGGAATGTAGACTTACATTTCCCGGGAAATGGGAATCACCAGATTGTACTTGTTCGTACACCCAAACGACCGCCGCCGGCAAGGATGCATGCAAGAGGCGTTATCCCGGAAATCTTTCCAGGGCATCGGGAATGTAGACTTACGTTTCCTGGAAAGATAGGCGGAAATCGGATAATATGCATAAAACTCTCTAGGAAACTCAGGGTTTCCACGTAAAAGGACCCGGCGGAAGGGTCGCAACTGAACCGAACTCGATTGTGCCGGGTGGATTCACCCGGTTGGGAGGGTGGTTGCCAGTACCTTTGAATGTCTTTTCGAAGGAATGATACCCGGGTCCGTCCTCCCCCCTTTCCCTTGCATGGGAAAGGTATAGCATGGTTGAGGCTCTAGAAAATCATCGTTAAAATGACAAGGACGGAAGGGCTTACCTGTAGGGAGTCATCGGTGGGGATTGGTGGTCCTCGCTCCGGTGCGGCGAAAGGACGTCGGGGCTCCGAGCTGCTCTCCTCCTTTAGAACTTCCGGCCGGCGTCTTCACCAAGAGGTCCAAGCGTGCCGAGCATCTCTCGTGTCTGAACGAAGGTTTCTCCAAGAGGTGGAAGTGTGCGTTTATGGGAGGGGGAAGCCCTCTTTTATAAGGGGTTACCTTCCTTCTTTGGGGGACCCGAAGATGGAAGGCGGCACCGGTCTTGGTTTAATCATGCGATCCGCTTGATTGATTGATTGCGAGATTTAATTGATTAAATCTCGTCGTATCTCTCTAATTGATTCGCCTTACCTTTTTGGGTGGTTAACCGACAGCAGCTATGTGGCAGGCGGATGCCGGTTAGTTCTATCCGGCTACCTCACGAAAGGAGAGTATGTTGGCTTAGTTGGGGGTTTTGGGGAGTCGGCTGCTGGGTTTTTATACCGGTTTGCCAGCGGCAAGTCGGTTGGTTCCCTGAACCATCTGCACAAAGATGGGTTTTTGGGGAGCTAGCTGTCGATTTTTTATACCTGTTTGCCTGCGGTAGGCCAGTTGGTTCCCCGAACCATCTGCGCAAAGATGGGTTTTGGGGAGCCGGCTATCGGTTTTGTATATCGGTTTGCCGGTGGCAAGCCGGCTAGTTCCCCGAATCATTTGCACAAAGATGGGTTTTTTGGGGAGCCGGCTATCGATTTTTTATACCGATTTGTCGGCGGCAAGCCGACTGGTTCCCTGAACCATCTGCACCAATGGGGGTTTTGGGTAGCCGATTGCTCCCCCCCTTCAAGTTCATTTAATCATGGTGTCAACACCCACAAAGTCCAAAGAAATAAATCAAAAGAAGAAAAGAGATAGAAAGAAAGAAAGAAAGGAAATAGAACCAAACCAAGGATCGTTCGAATCACTTGTTGCTAGCACAATTTCAAGGGAATGGGGTGGCTCAGTCTCATAACACTCCCTCTCCTTGCCCTTAAATTGAATAGACTCATTTTAAAATGTGAACAAGAAGTCATCTATTCATGAGAACCATCTGTTCTGTGCAAGCAAGAGGAATTCACACCCTCACCACTCTCAATCAGAAATTAAATCATTAAAGTAGGTACACATCTCACCAACAAAAGAGGGTAATTCAAGATATTCCCTTACTTTCTAAGGTGTTGGAAAATGCTCTGGCCGATAAACAAGGGATAAGGAAATAATACACCATCACTCAAAATGTTAATTTGTTGCTATAGTATCATTCTACTTCATCCTCACATCGCAAGTGACTTCAAATATTTCTTTTTTTTTACCCATATTGACATTGATCCCTTAAATTTTCTGATTCTTTTTTTGTTTTTTTTTTCTTTTTTTTTCTTTTTTTCTTTTTCTTTTTTCTTCAATTTTGTTTTTGTTGTTTTTTTTTCATTTTTTTCAAAATAACATAAAGTAAATGACATAGCTAGCATTGCACACTTCGAACTAACAAATGACCCTCAATTGATTAATTTCACCACCTTATATCTCCATAGCCTAATTCCCAAATGAACTCCATGGTGCATTAAAGCTCAAACCCTTGTTGCCTTCCTTCACATCACCTCTAACTCAGAAAAGTTTGGGAGATACCTTAGGATAATGCTCACTAAAAGAAGATTTTCCTATCATGATCATTTTGTTGGTGGCACTCGGCATAGGTTTATCACTCCATTCAAACAAGGTAATGAGAAAAGAAAATAATTTACTTTAGAAAACTAGGTTAACAAGGCATTAATTCAAATGAAACAGGAAGACTCAACCCATTGCACAAGTTAATCTGAAATCCATCTCATCTAAGGGCAATAGGTTACTTGGAATTGGTTCTGAAATCACGGATGAAATCACGGATTTGTTGGAATTCCAAGGACTGCTGAAAGTTATCCCAAGGTCAAGTAATAATTTTAAAGCTGAAAATTTAGTACTAGCCTTTTATTCAAATTTGCATGAGGAAGATGGGGTTTTTGTAACTAATGTGATTGAAGTACAGATTTATATGACACCTGAATATATATTTGAGAGCCTAGGATTGAAGAATGAGGGTGTAGAGATTCTAGAATCCTCTACCATGGCAAAATGGTCAAAACAAGAGATGAAAAATTGCATGGCTATAAACCCTCAGATAAATCTATTGAATAGGCTAACATATGTGACTGGAAAGGCCCATATGGTTGCATTAATATTAATCAGAACAATATATCAAAGATTTAGACATGCTCTGGAATTGTCCATCTTTGTAAAAATTGCAACCTATGCAATTTTAAAAAAGATTCGGGTGAACTGGTATAAGGCCTTCATCTCCAAGATCATAAGCATCAAGAAGAAATTGTTCTATGGTGATCTTATTTACCAGTTGGTGTCAAGTTCCTCAGATATATCAACTTGGGTAGTCAATAAATTAAAGTCCAGAGTGTTAACTGCCAAAGACCTGAAGTAGTTTTCCATGGAGGATAACTTGGCACCTCAAATTCAAAGTGAGCCATCCACTTCCCAACAAAGAGGGTCAGCCTCTATGTTAGAAAAGATGGGCACTATATTGGAACAGCTAACTGCTTTGAAAGAAAAAGTTGCAGCCTTAAAATCCAGACTTCCAGAGTAGTAATTAAGATTTTTTTTCTTCTTTTGTGATGTAATTAAAACATTTGGAGAGACAACTCTCCCATGTTGTACCCCTTAAAATTTTAATGACATATGTTTTAAGATTTGCAATTCAGTATGTACTTCAATTTGTGTATGTTTTAGATTTTTGTGTGTCCTTAATTATTATGTGTTTTAAATTTGAGCAAGTGCTATGGTTTTCCAAACCCTTGAAATTTTTTTCAATTCACAATCTGATGGATAAATATTCACAATACTTGTTGAATTAAACCATTTCAAAGAAATTAAGTTTTTTATGAACACACTTGTTACAATCATGCATATTCTATGTGTTGCATTCTTTTAAAACATTCCATCATTAAGCAATCCACCAATTTGTATTTATCTTTAAAAATCATTCTTTAATCATTTGAATTATGAAATAACCTTTTAATCTCACTTAGATGATTAATATTGTTTAATTTTAGTAACCCTATGCTTAACAATTACATTTTCCAATAAACAGAACCATATTTGGTTCATAGGGCAATAACCCTTGCATAAGTTTGTGGGTAAACTAGATAACCCTCGAACTTATACGAGGATTATCCCCACAGTGCCCTTTGTTTTTTATAGTACTGTAATTTTAGGGTAAACAGGATAACCTTTGAACTAACTTCGAGGGTAAAGAAGATAACCCTTGAAGAAGCTACTATTATATTTTAATATTACGACACAATCCAAGGGTAAATAGGATAGCCCTCAAACTAACTCCAAGGGTAAACAGGATAACCCTCGAAGAGACTCAAAATAAAACATAGTAGTAGTTCAAATTTATTTATTTATTTATTTATACGCTTGTGTGTTACTTAAGCACCCATGCCCCTAGTGGCACACAAGCAAGTCATATGATTTCACAAAATACAAACCACCAAACTTTACTGCTCATACTACTCCTACTAATAAGAAAGTGAAATCAATAGCTATATATATATAAATATATATTTTTTCTTTCCATGGTTAACTCCAAAAATGATCAAATAAAATTCCCATGAATGCTCTCCTTACAGGTTGAGGGAACTTATATCTTCTTCCATCTTCTTCTTCTTTTAACAACCAACTTACCCAGAAGGAATTCATGATCTGCTCAGGAGGTTTGTGCTTGATATCAAAATGGAACCTCTTTAGCTAGTGCATTCATTAAGTGTCCAACCAATTTCGTATAACTCATAATCTTTTCTTCATAAAAGTTTACACAATTATGGGATATATGCTCAAAAGTTGCAAGTGGTAGGATGAGCTCTAGAGATGGTTCCTCAATAAATGGTTCATATAATAATGGTTCAAGTAGAATTGGCTCATAAGAGGGTAAATCATGAACATTGTCTTTAACCTCTAATACCTTCAACTCCTCCTCAAAAATTTTCTCAAAAGGTTGATCAAAATATCCTAGTTCAAATTCAAATTCTTCGACATTAGATAATTCTTCTTCTAGAACAATTTGTTGAAAAATATTCATTATTGGATCCTCAGCTTTTAATTCTTCAAATATATCATCTTTGTTAAGATTGGGAAAGTCACTAATATCGACTTGATCCCCTTGTTCTTTACTCACATTTTTTCCTCATAAATTTCTATTTTGATCTCTACTACTTCAGGTTGTTCTCCAAATTCATTAAGATGTGGTGGGTTGGGTAGAAATTCATCTAACCTAGGCCCATTCTCCATTATCTCTATCTATTGTTCGTTATTTTCTTCCTCACCCACTTCTTGAAGATTTTTGGAATTGATTAAATTATCCTCATTAATTTTCTTTTCCTCATTATCTGCCATAGGAGCTCTAAAATCTCCTTCTGATCTAAGGGTAACTAACACTTCAGGTAACTCTTCTATACTTTTGGAAATAGGGTCTTTCACGATCTCAAGTGGTCCTACTGAACAATCCCTCACCAAATAGTCAAGTATTTCATATCCTTCCTATATTCGATCTTTTTCCTTAAAAGTTTTAACTTCTAGAGTTCTATAGAACTTATTTGATATGAGTGTTGCACAAGTGTCTATAGGTTCCTCCTGAAAATCTTCATCTTGTTCAAAATAATTAGAATTAGATGAATTTCTTATAAATAGGTCAATAGATCTTTGAATTTCATCTAACTTCTCCATAAGATTAAATAAAGTTGAATTACAATATTCATTTTCCTCAATTATCTCTAATGGTTGCAAATTCTCCTCTATAAATAAAATATTTTCGAATGAATTTACCTCTTGATACTTTTGATTTTCGATTGAATTTTCCCAATTTAAATCATCATTTTTTTCATACTCATTAAATATTCTATTGTCTTCAGTTTGTTGCATTGATTCATTAAATCTATTTAGCAGTTTTTCGAATTCCTGTAATATTCTTTGATTAATATAATTTTGATCGACTCCAGTATTAATTGGTAAATTATCTTCAAGATTTGTTAAACCTGTATTAGTACTTTGAACACTCTAATCTTCTTGTAAGATCGACCAATTTAAATAATTATCATTTTGTAATTCATTTAATTTGTTACTCTCTTCATTATTTCGTACTGTTTCATCTAGTTTATCTGTTAATCGCTGGATTTGTAATGATATATTTGATTGATAATTTTAACTTTCATTCACATGATTATACTTTGAATAATAATTTTGCATTCCTGAATTGCCATTACTGTCCCACAAATTAGAATTGTCATTCCAGTTATAATTATTTTTAGAATCAACATTAAGTCCTTCTAAATCATGTTGTGAAGAGCAATCATTAAACTCCATAGGTGAATAATCTCCTCTAGCATAATTAGAATAATTATAATTCTCATAACTAGTTCCCAGAACAACCCTACAATAACCTTAATATGGGTTATATGAGTCCATTATGAAATTCAGAATTTAAAAACAAGACTCTACTCTGGAATAGCAGTAAAATTGTGAAATAAAATTTAATAACAGAAAATGCAAATAAATTCCATTCAGCCCTAGCTAATACCAAAATAGCAAAAAGCAAGACCAATTGCAAGAAATTAAGCAATCCCCAACAACAATGCCAAAAACTTGTTCGAACTTTTTAATCTACTTAATAATAGACGTGTTCGAAATATTTTAATTTCACCACAAATGCACGGGTTCAGATGTAGTTAGTGTGCAAGTACGGGTTTGTCCATAGGGATTAGTTTTGCTTGGTGTTTAGCTAAATTGGTGTATTCAATTAATGGAACAAGTAATTATATTTCTTTTAAGCAATGTCATAGTTGCTCTGTTCTAATTAACCGCTACGATGCTCTTTAAATACCTATTAAATTGTACCTCCCAAAGAATCTTTCATTTAATTTCTTCACCACTTAAATATTTTCATTTTAAAATTAGTATTTTAGTAAATGACTCAAATTTTGCACTGAAAGACTCTATATAGTGAGTTTTATTTCCAAATATTTAATTCCTCTTAAGTCTTAAGATTATACACTTTCAGTTTGCATAAAATTTTTCATTTTGCTCAGAGAGGGCACTTAACCCTCGAGGTAACTCGTGGGTAGACGTCCTTACCCGAGGGTTGTGTGATAAATGTGAGTTTCAGATGTTTAAACAGTATGATTCGAATTAGTTGAAACTTCTAAGAGTTGAATACTTATATTTTTGATCCTTTTGAATATTTTATAACACAACAAACAACATAATGCATAAAACACAACAAAGTACAAATAACTTGTAAAATTAAAATGCAACATTCAACATTACAGTAAACCTAAAAATATTCTCCAACTATTGTAACTAAGTTGATAAAATGGGTGTTTGTAAATTTGAGCGTAAATATAGAGGCAAAGTAAAAATAAAAGAAAAGGAAAAGGAAAGGAACACCTAATGCTTCACTGTAATTTCTCCCTTCGAAACTTACTCAGGCTAAGAACTTCACTTTGTCTTTACTTCCAGTCGACCAGGTTGTCAATCTGGCAAGCCTTCCTTTCGACTTTGAAATGAGATTGTACCCTCTCTTTAATCCAGCTATCACCCGGAAGCCCATGGGTTTCCACCGGCCCCACTGGTGGATGGGCCGAGGTACAAAGAATTGAAAGGTGTTTGTGTGAGCGCATCACCACGTGGAGCGGATGGCTCGTTGAACGGAGTCGCCAAAAATCTGTACCCTCTCTTTCATCTGGCTATCACTTGGAAGCCCATGGGTTTCCACCGGCCCCACCGACGGATGGGCCGAGGTACAGCGAATTGAAAGGTAATTGGTGTGAGTGCATCACCATGTGGGGCGGATGGCTCGTTGAACGGAGTCGCCACCTTATTTTTGGGTAGAAAATAAGGAAAAATGGATGGGAAAGTGTCCGTCCACCATCGAAACGATAAAACCACGGGAATCACGTAAAATCGTGTAACATAAGAGAACTGGATACAGGGCTCAGGGTACTGTTAGGGAAGGTGTTAGGCACCCCCAGGCAGCCCGGGCATTCCCGGCCTCTCTCCGGCTCTGAAAACAGAAAACTACGACAGTCAGTCCTGCATCTGGAAAACTTTCCGAGGCATCGGAAGGGATAACTTTATCCCTTCCGATAAAACAAACGAAGATTGAACATTGCGGGGTTTTGCAACGGATCTGGTGGTGAATGGGGGAGAGAAAGACACGAAGGTTACCCGTACGAACCTCTCAATAGAAGAACTGAAGGTCGGGTGAGGCAGCCAGCTGGGCCACTGGATAGCTGGCTAAATATACCGGCTACCACATCATATCCCTCCCCTTTTGACTGGAGATGAGAACTTTCGTTACCACTTGGCCAAGGCCAACACGGATGCATGACGGTGGCCTTATCCCAGTAGGGCATTTTTACTTCTCCGGAAATCAGGAACCGTCAGGTTGTACGTTTGTATACCCAAACGGTCGTCGTCGGCAAAGATGCATGCCGGAGACATCATCCAGGAAGTCTTTCCGGGGCATCGGGAATGTAAACTTACATTTCCCGGAAAATGGGGACCAGCTGTCGATTTTTTATAGCGGTTCGCCACCGGTAGGCCGGCTGGTTCGCCGAATAATCTGTGCAAAGATGGGTTTTCCGGGAACCGGTTGCCGACTATTCGTACTGGCTTGCCGACGGTAGGCCGGCTGGTTCCCCGAACCATTTACCCAAAAATGGGTTTTCGGGGAGCCGGCTACAACCTGTTTGTGTCGGCTGGTTCCCCGAACCATTTACCAAAAATGGGTTTTCGGGAAGCCGACTACCGGCCGTTTTATGCTAACTCGCCAGTGGCAGGCAGGCTGGTTCCCCGAACCATTTACCCAAAAATGGGTTTTCGAGGAGTCGGCTACCGGTAATTTGTGCCGGCTTGCCGATGGCAGGCCGGCTAGTTCCCCGAAACATTTACCAAAAATGGGTTTTCGGTGAGCCGGCTACCGGCTTTTTGTGCCGGCTCACCAGCGGCAGGCCAGCTGGTTCTCTGAACCATCTGTGCCAATGGGGGTTTTGGAGAGGACCTAGACTTGGGTGACAGGAGCCGCCAAGTTGTACTTCTTCATTCACCTGAACGGCCACCGCCGGCAAGGATGCATGCTGGTGGCGTCATCTCGGAAATCTTTCTAGGGCATTGGGAATGTAGACTTACATTTTCCGACAAATGGGAACTGTTGGGTTGTGCCTCTCGTACACCCAGACGGCCGCCGCCGGCAAGGGTGCATGTCAGAGGCGTCATCCCGGAAATCTTTCTGGTGCATCGGGAATGTAGACTTACATTTTCTAGGAAATGGGAACCGCCATGTTGTGCCTCTTGTACACCCGAACGGCAGCCGCCTGGCAAGGGTGCATGCCAGAGGCGTCATCCCGAAAATCTCTCTGGGGCATCGGGAATGTAGACTTACATTTTCTGGGAAACGGGAACCACTGGGTTGTACCTCTTCGTATAGCTGAACGACCACCGCCGACAAGGGTGCATGCCAGGGCATCATCCCGAAAATCTTTCTAGGGCATCGAGAATGTAGACTTACATTTCTCGAGAAGACATGCAGGGATTGGGTAACAATGCATAAAACCTGACGGGAAACTCAAAGCTTCCATGTAAAAGGACCCGATGGGAGGGTCGCAACTGAACCGAAATCGACCGTGCCAGGTGGATTCACCCGGCTAGGAGGACGACCACCCGTACCTTCAAACGTATTTCCGAAGGAATGATACCCAGGTCCATCCTCTGACCTTTCCCTTGCATGGGGAAGGTGTTACATGGTAGGGGCTCGAAAAAAGAAATCGTGAAAACATACGTAAAACGACGAGGATGCGGTGCCCCTGTTAAGGGTTGACGGTTTCCAGCTAATCTGGCCAATGCCCGAAGGATCGGTTGTCCACTGTGCCGAGTGAGAGACTTGGTATGATTGCCAAGCCTTGGTTGACTTGGTCGGGTTGCCAAGTCAGTGGCTGCTGAGGACGTAGCTGCTGGTGCACTTGTACGTGGGATGTCAAGCCCTGCCGTTGAAGGAACGGGTTCCGACGTGAGTCGCCCGGAAGCCATTAGGCTTGCCTCTTGACGTTGATGACCTGCAAGCCTGGAGTGTCCCCACCTAGGTCATTAGGTGGGTGTTGTGGTGCTAGGTTGAAGGAGAAGGGGAAGGAGCACACCTTGTCGTCTCCTTTCCCTGTACAAACCAGTCGGACACAAAGTCCGTTTCCAAAGTTCCTCCCTGTAGGATGGGCGATGGCGAGGGAGGTTGGTGAAGCGTTGGATCTCTAGTGTATACTAGAGATTCTCTGAACAGTTGCAGTAGACCGTCCTTTGGCTCTTGGTCTAGCTGCAATTTGTCCTCCTAGGGTTCCATGCGCTTGGACAGATAGTCGAAGGCAGTTGAGTTCTGGAGACCCGATAGTGAGGTGGCGGCCGATTCCGGTGTCGGTTGTTGCAACCTAGAAGGCGCTACAGCAACTATAGATTGTCCTGGATGGTAGTAATTCTCTGCCAGCATGATGATGACCTCCCCTTTCCATAGGAACTTAAGCATCCTATGAAGGGTGGAAGGTACGATGGAGTTTTGGTGGAGAAATGGATGGCCCAGGATGAGGTTGTAGCTTGGGGGAATGTCTACTACATGCACAGGAATTTTGAAGGCGACTGGTCCAATGACGAGGGGAAGGACGACCTCACCTTTGGCTTCGTGAAGAGTGCCGTCGAATCCTCTCATCACTCGGTCGGTAGGGAGCAAGTCTTGTTCTTCGATTCCCAGCTTATGTAGGACTTGTAGTGGGCACAGGTTTAGCCTGGATCCATCATCAATCATTACCATGGGGATACAAAGGTCTTTGTATTGTACCTGGATGTACAAGGACAAGTTGTGATCGGTCCCAGCCGGTGAGAGGTCCAAGTCTGAGAAATAGACGAAGTACGGGACTGTTACCGTGGCCACCATTCCTTCTACGGCCCCAGGAGCGAGACCTTGGTCCACTTTAGCCACCTGTAATGCCTTGAGGAGTGTTTCCCGGTGTTCAGTAGAGGATCAAAGTAGGTCCCATAGTGAGATGTCTGCCCGTATCCCCTGCAGCTGGATCGACAAGTATGGGGGTGGCTGTGATTGGGCGGCCAGTGCTGAGGAGGCGGTTGCCGATACTGTCGGGGCGGCAGCCAGTTGACAACTGTCGATTTAAGTTTTTCCTGCTACTCCCGGGATGGAGATCCCTCCAGGGTGTGGCTTTGGTTGATATACCTGGCTAGACCTGGTTATAGCCGTACAAGTGGACGGTTGGGGTGAGACGACTACCTCCTTGCCTTTGTGCTGTTCGGAAGTGAGTGTGGCCAGAGGAGGGGGTCTAGTCATAGGCGTGAATTGGTGCTTTGCCAGGTGGGCATGGAGTGGCGTCAGTGTTGCAGCCGCTGGAGAGACCATGCTGGCTGGGGTGCCGGTCGTGGGAGCAAAGCTGGTGGTTGAGGCTTTGGGGATTGGAAGTACCGTTGGGATGACTGCCCTGACTGGGGTAGCGGGTGAGTGGAGAATTACCTTAGGTTGAGCCCGTAGGGTTGTCCTGGCGACTGGCTCCCTTAACGCGGTAGCCGGTTCTCTCGACACGGCAGTCACGATGTAGGCCTTGAAGACTTCCTCCTCCTCTGATGGCTGCCGACGGCGAGGATGGAGGACTGGAGTTGTTGGTAGTATGGCTGGAGTTCTTCAAGCGTCGGTGGGTGGTTGGCTAGACGGATGAACAAGTTGTAAGTTGTACTACTGCAAGTTGTACCAAGTTATACCAGGTGCTGAAGACTTCCTCCTCCTAGTACTGCTGCAAGTTGTACCAGGCAGGAAGAACAACTGGAGGCGGCTTGATAGGGCCCAACGGAATACCTGGCTCAGTGGTTCAAAGAGTGGCATGTATTCTGTTATGCGCGGCTGCTGTTGTTGCGGGGGTAGCTGGCGCAGTTCATGCTGTTGCTGACTGGGGCGTTGTTGGTTAACGCCTATGCAATCTCCACATTGTCCCTAGTTTCTTTGATGAGAGGTTGTCGGGGACGTTACCTGCCACTGCCGGTGAGCCGGTGGATCGGATGCGGCTACCGGGTGTGGAGCCTTGGGCCTCCAAGGTTGTTGATTCGGGGCCGCTCGGGTGGTGTACACCGGCTGCTGAACCGGGGTGATTGCTGACGAATGATACTCCTGGGCCGGGGTGTACACCTGTTGTGGTTGGTATGGTGGTGGTGGTGCTGCCACAATGGTCACGGGAGACGGACGGATATTATCATTCCTCTAGGGGCTATAGTTGTTCCCCATGTTGTCGCCCGTGGCCGGTGGTCGGGGACGTATGTTTCCTCTGGGGTTGGCTCCGAATGGAAGAGCTGAGAATCTCCCTGACTTCAAGAATCCTTCTAGGTAGCTACCAGCTTTGATCAATTGGGAGAAAGTTGAGTATGACTGGATACATAGAAGGGCTACCAGTGATGGTTGAGCACCTTGCACAATTATGTCCAAAGAGTCTTCTTCCACGGGTTTGTCCAAGATTTGGGATGCCAAGGCCCGCCACCTACCGACATAGCCACTAAACAGCTCATTCTCACGTTGGCGAAGGCAACAGAGATCTTCCAACTTTGGTGTCAGGTCTAAGTTATATGCGTACTGTTCCTAGAACATGTACGCCAGCTGTTCCTAGGTGTAGATCCTTGTTAAGTCTAAGGACATGTACTAGGAAAGCACAGGTCCTTGGAGAGATTTCTGAAATAGCTGGACGAGGAGCTTCTCCTTATGTTGTAGTGCCGCCATGTCTCCACAGAAGGCCCAAAGGTGCACGCTAGGGTCCCCGTGCCCGTTGTATTTAACCAGTTCGGGCATCTTGAAATCGGGAGGGAGCATCGCTTCAGGATAGAAACCAAGGTTTTGGAAGGCACAGGAAGGTTTCGGCGGGCCGAACTTCATGCTTCGGAAGGACGCCTCCTATTCGGCTATCCTCTACAGTAGTTTCCCTTATAGGTCGGGCACCAGGGCGGCAGTAGTGGCGACTGCCGGCTGGAGTGGAGGTGGACCGAATTGGTCAGCGACAGGAGTGGTGACAATGTTGTATTCTTCCGTGTGTCGCCTCTCTGGGACATAGATGGTTGGCCTGGGGTGGATTACTGAACCGATCCCTTGCTGTTGATAGCATGCCAACTGGTGAGCCAGGAGGGTTTGCTCGAAGTGTCCCGGTCGAGGTGGCAGGAAGGCGTTGACCGCTCCTATGCCCTCAGTGTTCAAGGGTGGTTGGTAGGACGGGCCCGTGCTCCGTGTGGGAGCTGGCCTATTTCCTTCAGTTTCAGCGGCCAAAGAAGCGGGTGGCGCAGGATGCACCATGGCATTATCAAATGCCACAGCCACAGATAGATCTAGCGCCCTTGGTTGGTTTGAGATTCCGGCAGGCACAATGACAGGCCGGGTGAAGTTCGTCCGGGTGACGACAGGTGGCGGCAGGCCGAAGACCACGGACAGAGGTTTCCGTAGCGATGGAAGGGGATGATCCGGAAGCCATAGGGGAACTGGTGGCCATGGCTCTTGCTTGTGAGCGAGTCAAGACAGGGGGAGCCAGCGGGGTCTGGAACCTACAGGGCAGTGGTCTGTGAGGAGACGGTGCCCGAAGAATTCGCAAGGGTCCGCAAAGATCTGCAGGGATACCAAAGAAGGGAGATATGGTTCAATGCATTTGAAAGTGGCTTCGCTTAGCAAATGCGACAAGTATGTTAAAAATCCTAACAGAAAAATAAAAGTCCAATTATAAAAGAGCCGTACGAGTTAGAGTTTGAGTCACTTAATCGACAAAACGTAGTGGATTTTCCCAGCGGAGTTGCCAAAAATCTGTACCCTCTCTTTCATCCGGCTATCACCCGGAAGCACATGGGTTTCCATCGGCCCCACCGGCGGATGGGCTGAGGTATAGAGAATTGAAAGGTGTTTGTGTGAGCGCATCACCTTGTGGGGCAGATGGCTCGTTGAATGGAGTCGCCAAAAATCTGTAAACTCTCTTTCATTCGGCTTTCACCCGGAAGCCATGGGTTTCCACCAGCCCCACCGGCGGATGGGCTGAGGTACAGAGAATTGTAAGGTGTTTGTGTGAGCGCATCACCACGTGAGGCGGATGGCTCGTTGAACGAAGTTGCCACCTTATTTTTGGGTAGAAAACAAGGAAAACCGGATGGGAAAGTGTCCTTCCACCATCGAAATGATAAAACGACGGGAATCACATAAAATTGTGTAACATGATAGAACTGGATACGGGGCTCAGGGTACTGTTGGGGAAGGTGTTAGGCACCCCCAGGCAACTCAGGCATTCCCGGCCTCTCTCCGACTCTAAAAACGGAAAACTACGACAGTCAATCTGGCCATCCATGGCTTGCATCCAAAAAACTTTCTAGGGCATCAAAAGGGATAACTTTATCCCTTCCGGCTAGGCCGCTGGATAGCCGACTAAATATACTGGCTACTGCGTCATATCCCTCCCCTTTTGACTAGAGATGAGAACTTACGTTACCACTTGGCCAGGGCCAGCATGGATGCATGCCGGTGGCCTTATCCCGGTAGGGCATTTTTACTTCTCCGGAATCAGGAACCGTCGGGTCGTACGTTTGTATACCCAAACGGCCGTCACCGGCAAGGATGCATGCCGAAGACGTCATATAGGAAGTCTTTCCGGGGCATCGGGAATGTAGACTTACATTTCCCAGAAAATGGGGATCGGCTGCCGATTTTTTATACCGGTTCACCACCGGTAGGCCGGCTGGTTCCTTGAATCATTTGGGCAAAGATGGGTTTTCGGGGAGCCGGTTGCCGGCTATTCGTACTAGCTTGCCGGCGGTAGGCCGGCTGGTTCCCCGAACCATTTACCCAAAAATGGGTTTTGAGGGAGCCGGCTACCGACCGTTTGTGCCGGCTGGTACCCCGAACCATTTACCCAAAAATGGGTTTTCGGGGAGCTGGCTATCGGCTGTCTATGCCAGCTCACCGGTGGCAGGCCAGCGGGTTCCCCAAACCATTTACCCAAAAATGGGTTTACGAGGAGCCAGCTACTGGCCGTTTGTGCCGGCTTGCCGGCGACAGGCCGGTTGGTTCCCCGAACCATTTACCAAAAATGAGTTTTCGGGGAGCCGGCTGGTTCCCTGAACCATCTACGCCAATGGGGAACCGCCGGGTTGTGCCTAGACTTCCCGGGTGACGGGAACCGCCAAGTTGTACTTCTTCGTACACCTGAATGGCCACCGCCGGCAAGGATGCATGCCGGGGGCATCATCCCGAAAATCTTTCCGGGGCATCAGGAATGTAGACTTACATTTTCGAGAAATGGGAACCGCCGGGTTGTGCCTCTCGTACACCTGGACGGCCGCCGCTGGCAAGGGTGCATGCATAAGGTGTCATCCCAGAAATCTTTCCGGGGCATCGTGAATGTAGACTTACATTTTTTGGGGAATGGGAACCACCGGGTTGTGCCTCTTGTACACTCAGACGGTCGCCGCCTGGCAATGGTGCATGCTAGAGGCGTCATCCCGGAAATCTCTCCAGGGCATCGGGAATGTAGACTTACATTTTCTCAGAAATCGGAACCACCGGGTTGTACTCTTCGTACACCCAAACGGCCGCCGTCGGCAAGGGTGCATGCCGGGGCGTCATCCCGAAAATCTTTTACGGGGCATCGGGAATGTAGACTTACATTTCTCGAGAAGACATGCGAGGATTGGGTAAAAATGTGTAAAACCTGCAAGGAAACTCAAAGCTTCCATGTAAAAGGACCCGATGGGAGGGTCACAACCGAACCAAAATTGACCGTCCCAGGTGGATTCACCAGGCGAGGAGGACAACCACCAGTACCTTCAGAAGGAATGATACCCGGGTCCTTCCTCCGACCTTTCCCTTGCATGGGGAAGGTGTTACATGGTCGGGGCTCGAAAAAAGACATCGTGAAAACATACGTAAAACGATGAGGACGGAGGGACTTACCTACAGGGGGTCGTCAGCAGTGATCAGAAGCTCTCGCTCCGGTGCGGCGGGAAGGCGTCTCTCCTCCTTCAGAACCTCCAGCCGGCATTTTCTCCAAGGGCCAGAAGTGTGCCGAGTGTCTCCTGCGTCCGTACGATGGTTTCTCCAAGAGGTGGAAGCGTGCCTCTTTGGGAGGGGGGAGCCCTTCTTTTATAAGGGGTCACCTTCCTTCTTTGGGGGGACTTGAAGATGGAAGGTGTCACATGTCTCGGTTCGATTACGCGATTCGCGTAATTGATTGATTTGCGAGATTTAAGTAATTAAATCCCGTTGTATCTCCTAATTGATTCGGCTTGCCTTTCCGAGTAGTTACCCGGCAGCCGCTACATGGCGGTCAAGTGCCGGTTAGTTCTATCTGGCTACTTCACGAAAGGGGAGTATGTTGGTTTAGATGGGTTTTTTGGGGAGCCGGTTGTTGGCTATTTGTACCGGCTTGCCGGCAGCAGGCCGGCTCGTTCCTCGAACCATCTGCGCAAAGATGGGTTTTCGGGAAGCCAGTTGCCAACTATTCATGCTGGCTTGCCGGCGGCTGGCCGGCTAATTCCCCAAACCACCTACGCAAAGATGGGTTTTCGGGGAGCCGGTCGTCAACTATTTGTGTCGGCGGTAGGCCAACTGGCCCCCTGATCCTTCTGTTCAAGCGTGGGGGTCAACAGAGATTTTGGGTGTCACTCTGCAATTACACCCTGAAACATAGGAGGAAGTAGTTGATGCTGAGAGTCTCTCCTTGAAGGATATGCTTAGGTTGAGAAAAGAATAGCAAATACACTATGTGAGTGGTTGGAGATGGGGAGGTCGTCAATCTCCTCTCGGAAGAAATGAATGGATGGAAGGTGGAAGATGGAGAAGATGGAGGATACCCTATGAATGGTGCCCCAGATGAAGAGGAGGGGGGGTTGTTTTCATGGCTAAGGGATTTTTTTATAGATGGGAGGAATGGTAGTTCAACAGTTAACAAGGGTGTGGTGCACGTTCAGATGTGTGAGATCGTTCCATGCAAGCCACTTCTTCAACTTGTCCATCCATGATCTTCACAATTAAGCTCCAACTAAATTAATATTTAATTCTACCTTGATACGTATTTCCTACAATTACTTATCGAATTTCCCTACAAATACTTAAGAAATACTTTTCGTGAAACACATCACATTACAGGAGAAATAATTCATAACATTTATATCTTAACTATAATCGCAATTGCTTTTATATCAATGAAATTCATCACACAAAACAAACAAGGTACAGGTTCAAGGGTAAACCAGTTTATAGTCGTGTAAGTTTGTGGGTAAACCCTTAACATTTGTAGAATGGTCTAAGGGTAAACAGCTTAACCCGTGGATAAGTCTGTGGGTAAATAGCTTAACCCATGGACTCTGCACTTAGACATAAATCATGATTTATTTTGTGAATTAATCACTTTATTAGCAACCTAAAGAGTT
This sequence comes from Amphibolis antarctica, assembly GCA_024699675.1. Taxonomy (NCBI): domain Eukaryota; kingdom Viridiplantae; phylum Streptophyta; class Magnoliopsida; order Alismatales; family Cymodoceaceae; genus Amphibolis; species Amphibolis antarctica. Next base: position 88,666 of record JAMKPZ010000210.1, read on the forward strand.
AATTATCAATCATTCATTCCTTTCTCAATAGGTAATCAACACAAACATAATTAACAACTCAAAACTTAATTCATACAACATTAAAGTGAATAAATGTGCATAATGCTCAAAAGTATAGTTAACTTTATAATCATCATAATTCAATGCAAAATGCAACTAAAACTCATTAAAACATATGAATTAAAATCAATAAAATGTGAACTTTTGAGTCTGAAAAGTGCCCCGAGACCTGACTTCTGGAGTCCTCATGCGGCTCCTAGATGGATTTATCGGATTTCCACCCCTTTTCACTGGATTTTCACCTCTTTTATCGTTTTCTCGGTGAGTGCTCTAAGACCTGACTTCTTGAGTCCTCATGCGGCCCCTAGATGGATTTATCAGATTTCCACCCATTTTCACTGGATTTCTGCCTCTTTTTATCGCCGTCTTAGTGAGTGCCTTGAGACCTGACTTCTTGATGTGCGCCCCCCCCAAATGGATTTATTGGATTTCCACTTGTTTTCACCAGATTTCTGCCTCTTTTTATCGCCTTCTCAGTAAGTGCTCCAAGACCTGACTTCTTAAGTCCTCATGCAGCCCCCAAATGGATTTATTGGATTTCTGCCTGTTTTCACCCAATTTTTGCCTCTTTTTATCGTCTTCTTGGTGAGTGCCCCAAGACCTAACTTCTTAAGTCCTCGTGCGACCCCTTGATGGATTTATCAGATTTCCACCTCTTTTTATACCCTTCCTGGAGATGCCCCGAGAATTGACTCCAAGTGCTCGAGCAATCTTCAGTCGATTTTACTGATTTTTGTGAGTCATGGTTCTTGTGGCTTGACTTTAAGGGTCTCAGATTCTGGATATGTACCCAAATTCTGGCTGTATTTCCGGAGTTCACCATGTTGGCCTCTAGTCTCCAACTTTTGGTGGGTCTAGGCATGGATCCTTACACAGACCCACATTATCTTTAGCTTGTTGCATTTCCTTTTCATTTTTGGACTAGTTGGATTAGGGCATGTCAAGAAACTCCTAACCGTACGACTACATCTTCCCTTTTGGTTCACCATGCATTTTAGTTAGTTTGTGCACTAATCATAGTAAGGAGGTCAGCTTATGCTGGGCTAGCTGAGGGTGCTTAACACCTTCCCCACCAATACCTTGGATCCTTACTCATTATCTCCAAGTAGCAGACCTTTTATTTTGATTTTCTTGGAGATTTAACATCTCTCCCTTGTGTTGAAAAGTACATTCTCTTCCTCTTCTTGTTTTCCTTGTTTTTTGGTAAAACAAGGTGGCGACTTCAATTCTTTTAACCATAACTCTCAACTTATTTTCCTGAGTCCCATGTGCTTGTTATTCTCTTAAATAGCCTCAACCATCATTTGGGTGGAAAGAAGGGTAACACCATGTAACCAAATTTCCTCCAAGGAAGGTGCAATATCTAAAAGTTGACTTTCTATCAACTTTGTCTCTAGCATAGCCAACATCAGAGAAGCCCTCTACTCTCAAGTGTCCATGTTTCTTGTACAAAAGCCCTTTTCCAATAGCATTCTTGATGTAGGCCACTACTCTTAGAGCTCCTTGCCAATGGATCTCCTTGGGAGCATGCATAAACTAACTCAGCAGATTTACTACATAAGATATATCCAGTCTTGTGACGGTTAAATATATAAGCTTTCCAACTAATCGTCTATATCTTCTTGGATCATCAAAAGGAGGGGAGTCTTCATCCCATAAAGCATGATTTTGTTCTATCGATGTAGTTTCTCGCTTGCACCCCTCAAGACCTGTCTCCTTTAACAAATCCAAGGCATATTTTTGTTGTGATAAGGATAGTCTCCCTCTAGAGTATGCAAACTCTACACTGAGGAAGTATCTAGGTGTTCCCATGTCCCTTGTTGCAAAGTTCCTTCTAAGAAACCTTTTGGTTTCTTCAATACCGTGGTTGTCATCATCTGTTAGAAGCATATTACCAACATGCACGACAAGAATAGTCACTCCACGAGAGGTTTTCTTCATAAATATAGAGTGATCAACTCTACAACTGTCAAAACCACCACTCCACATAACATTGTAGAACTTCTCAAACCAAGCCTTAGGACTTTGCTTGAGGCCATAGATAGCTTTGTGAGGTAGGCACACCTTGGTCTCCCCTTGAGAAAAATTGTCTGGCGGTTGTGCCATGAACACCTGCTCCTCAAGGTCTCCATACAAAATAACATTCTTAACATCAAGTTGAACAAGTTGCCAAGAGTGATTAACTACTATAGAAAGTAGCACACGAAGAGAATCAAGACGAGCAATGAGAGAGAAGGTCTCAGAATAATCAATGTCATACTCCTGCGAGAAGCCTCGAGCAACTAGGTGGGCTTTATACCTATCTATAGTACCATCAAGTTTACGTTTAATGGTGTAAACCCATTTGTAGGAAATGACGTTCACTCCTTCAGGACAAGAGACAATATCCCAAGTGCCACGAGAAATAAGAGCGCTCATTTCATCATCCATAGCCACCTTCCAATGAGAAATTTGAAGTGCCTCCTGAGGATCCTGGGGTATGGAATCAACAGAAATGGACAAGGCAAAGTTACGAAAGGTGGGATCAAGGGTAGCATAGGAAATAACCTGAGATAATGGATGTTGGGTACAAGAATGGCTACCCTTCTGTAAGGCAATAGGAAGGTCAGTAGGAGATGGAGTGGTGGTGGTGGTGGACTCATGACCAACATTAGAAGAGGGCAATGGAGGTGTATCTTGAGTAAATGGGTGTGGTTGACGATGATATACTTGCAATGGGGGTTGATCGGTGTTGTCTTGTACAATGTCCTCTTTAGAAGTTGTGGCATGATCACTTTGGTTTTCATCAATCTCGATAGGTCCTGGAAGGGGAATAGACTCTTAAACAGGCAAAGGAAACTCATCTATGGAGCCCAAAAAGAATTAGGATTCAAAAAGGGTAACATCCATGGAAACATAATATTTGTGTGTGGTAGGATGATATAGATGATATCCTTGTTGAGTATGAGGATATCCAACAAACATGCACTTGATAACCCTAGGAGAGAGCTTATCAAGGCTAGGAGAGAGATCCTAAACAAATCCCACACACCCAAACACTCTAGGAGTGATAGGGAATAGCTTAGCATTAGGATATAGATGGTGAAGAGGAATAGCACCTCCTAAAGGAGAGGAGGGCATCCGGTTGATCAGAAAAATAGTTGTGAGAATTGCATTAGACTAGAGATACTTGGGGACTTTCATGTGCATCATGAGGGTGTGAGCAACATCTAAGATGTGACAATGTTTTCATTCTGCTACCCCATTCTTCTGAGAGGTGTAAGGGCAAGTGGTCTGATGGATAATGCCTTGAGACGAACAAAGAGCTTGAAAGGAAGATTGCATAAATTCAAGGGCATTGTCAGTTCGTAACATTTTGGGACAAATAAAAAATTGGTTCTTTATTTTAGATAAAAAGGTTTGAAGTACATCAACAACACTTTGATGATCTTTCAAGAGATAAACCCATGACACGCGGGAGAAATCATCAACAAGCACTATGTAGTACTTATGACCCTGAATACATTCAACACGACTAAAACCCCAAACATCACAATGAACAAGATCAAACATAGTTTTTAATGAAGTAAGATGTAGGTACTTGAAGGTTGCACGATGGTACTTCCCAAGGTGACATGACTCACAATCAAAAGGCAAAACAAAAATCCAAGGAACGGCTTGATGGAGCTTCCCCCAGGACAAATGACCTAAGTGATAATGTCACAAAATTAAGGAATCAGTACTTGACAAGCACACGACCAAGCCACAAAGAACATCGTTGTGAACCAGAAGGTACATTGCCTTAACTTCCTGTTTACACTCCAAACCAATCCTCTGACCCGTCCGCAAGTCTAGAAGGTGATAGAGCACAATAGCTAAACTGTAATAACACTAATGGATAACAAATTAAATGAAATTTTAGTGACATAAAGAATGTCATTGAGTCTTATCTGAGAAGTGGCTTGAACCTCTCCTTTACCAGAAACAAGACACAAATGACCATCGACTATAGAGATAGTGGACATGTTGGTGAGTGAAGACAAGTAATCAAACAAGAAGAGGTACCTAAGATGTGGGAGAAGGCACCCTAATCTATGATCCAAGGATCACCAACAGAGGCAATCAAGGTGGTGCTAGCACTAGTACCTGGATGAGTCGAGGAGGTATGAGCACTCATGACAATGGAACTTGCATCCTATCCTTGCAAGAGATGATCGTAGTTTGCTTGAGAGATGGTGATGGTAGGTCCAGACGCGATAGCACCCTATTTAAACTCTAAAGTATGCATTTTATAGATATTAATTCATGCATTTTATTGAGTTTTAGTTGCATTTTGCATTGAGTAATGATGATTGCAAGGTTAACTATGCTTTTGAGTATTATGCACATTTATTCACTTTAATGATGCATGAATTAAGTTTTAAGTCGTAAATTATATTTGTTAGTGATTGTTCACTGGAAAGGAAGTGATTGAATGATAATCGACAGTTTAGTTTGTAGGTAAATTGATTAATTCATAGAAAAAGTCACTATTTATGTCTAAGTTACAAAGTCTGTGGGTAACATCCTTAAACGACAAACTTACTCCATGGGTAAATTGGTTAAACCACGGACCTATGTATTGTTTTTTTCTGTGTAATGAATTGTATTGATATAATGGCAATTACAATTATAGTGGATGATAAAATATGATGAATTATTTCTCCTGTAATATGATGTGCTTCACGAAGGGTATTCTTTAATGAGCATTTGCAAGAAAATTCGTATAAGAGTAGAACTGAGAAATTGAATTTAGTTGATGCTCGATCATGGAGAACATTCACGGACAAGGCAAAGAAGTGAACATGCAAAGAACAATCTTACACATCTAAATGTGCACCACGTCTTTGCTAATTGCTAGCTAGTGAATTGCTACTCCCTCAATCTATAGAATACTCTCGTAGCCATCAAACCAACCCCCCCTCCTTCTTCATCTGGGCACCATTCATAAGCACATTCTCCATCTCCTCCATCTTTCATCTTCCGCCCATTCAATTCTTCCGAGAGGAGATTGACGACCTCCTCTTCTCCCATCAATTCCTTAGTGTATTTGCTATTCTTTTCTCTATCTGAGCGTATCCTTGAAGGAAAGACTCTTAGCACCGGCTATTTCCTCCTCTATTCCTTGGTGTAATCGTGAAGTGATGCTCAAAATCTCATTTCAAGGTCGAAAGGAAGGCTCACCAGCTTGACAACCTAGGCGACCGAAAGTAAAGACAAAGAGAGTACTTAGCCTGAGCAAGTTTCGAAGGGTGAAAATTACAGTGGAGCATTAGGTGTTCTTTCCTTTTCCTTTTTATTCACTTTTACATTAACCTATCTTATCACATCTATTTCAATATTGAGAGAATGATATTATGTTTGATGTAATGTTGAATGTTTACTTTTATTTTTACAAGTTTTCGTAATGTGTTTTGTTTTATGTTTTATGTATTGTTTGTTGTATCCTTATGATAAAAAGAACAAAAATATAAGCAAACAATTCTTAGAAGTTTCAATAATTTTGAATTGTACTGTTTAACATTTGAAACTCACTTTTATTGTGTTTACCCATGAGATAGCCCATAGCTTAAGTTGTTTAACCACGAGCCAGTGTCATGGGTAAAGCCTTATCAGGCTAACTAAGTGGTTAATTCACGAGAGATCTCGTGGGTAAAGACGTTTACTCACGAGCCAGCCTGTGGGTTTAGGCATTTTTAGTGGAGTATCTTTAATTTCAGAACATCCTATTCTTGAATTGAAACCACTTCCAGAAAATTTAAAATATGCATTTCTAGAAGAGAATGAAACTCTACTAGTTATTATTGCTTTTGATTTAACATTAGTACAAGTAGAAAATCTTTTAAAAGCATTAAGAAAGCATAAAGAAGAAATAGGATGGCAAATGATAGATATAAATGGTATAAATTCAACTATTTGCCAACATAGGATTAACCTAAAATCTGAAATTCAACTTGTTAGACAACCACAGAGAAGATTAAATCTGAATATTAAAGAAGTTGTTAAGAAGGAAATTTTGAAATGGTTAGATAATGATATAATTTGTCCTATATCTGATAACTCTTGGGTAAGTCTAGTGCTGGTAGTACCTAAGAAATCTGGAATAACAGTTATAGAAAATGATAACAAGGAATTAGTTCCAACTAGAGTTCAAACTGGTTGGAGGGTTTGTATCAATTACAGAAGATTGAATGTAGAAACTAGGAAGTATCATTTTCCATTGCCTTTTATAGATCAAATGTTAGAGAAATTGACAGGGCATGAGTATTATTGTTTCCTAGATGGTTATCCAGGTATAATCAAATCCCAATTGCACTTGAGTATCAAGAGAAAACAACTTTTACTTGTCCTTTTGGAATATTTTCCTTTAGTCATATGCCTTTTGGGCAATGTAATGCACCTGCTACATTTCAAAGATGTATGATAGGCATCTTCATAGACTTTATAGATGAATTTTTAGAAGTGTTTGTGGATGATTTTTCTATATAAGGAAACTCATTTGAAAAATGTTTAAGTAATTTAGAAAAAGTGTTAGAGAGATGCGAATAGAAAAAGTTAGTCTTGAATTGGGAAAATTGATATTTTATGGTTAAACAAGGAATAGTCTTAGGACATTATTTCTACTAAAGGCATAAAAGTTGATAAAGCAAAAGTGGAATTAATATCTAATTTACCTATTCCCAGAACAGTTAAAGATATAAGAGCATTTTTAGGACACACGCTGACTTTTATTGAAGATTTATTAAAAACTTTAGTAAAATTGCTTGACCTTTAACTCAGTTATTAATTAAGGATGCAAAATTTGATTTTAATGAGGAATGCATGAAAGCTTTTGACTTTCTAAAAGAAGCTCTGACCACTTCACTTATAGTTTATACACCTAATTGGTCTCAACCTTTTGAGTTAATGTATGATGCATCAGACTATGCTTTAGGTGGAGTCTTGGGTCAGAAATTAGATAAGCTACCAAGAGTAATTTATTATGATAGTAAGACATTAAATGAAACACATTAATTATAGTGTAACTGAAAAAGAATTTCTAGCAATAGTGTTTTCCTTAAAAAAATTTAAGTCATATCTAATAGGTAGTCACACTATCATTTACATTGATCATTTAGCATTTAAGTACTTGTTAGTTAAAAAAGATGCTAAACTAAGGCTTATTAGATGGATTTTGTTATTACAAGAGTTTGATTTGAAAATTAAAGATAAGAAAGGTTGTGAAAACACAGTTGCAAATCATATGTCTAGGTTGGATGCATCATTTCTTTCTAATCCACCAATAGATGACACATTTCTAGATGAGCAATTATTTATGCTAAACTCCTGTCCCTGGTATGCTAATATAGTTAATTATTTAGCTATAGGTTTAGCACCTCATGATTGGTCTAGTTTAGATAAGAAAATATTCCTATCTAGAGTTAAATACTTCTTTCGGGATGACCCTTACCTATTTAAGCAATGTCCTGATCAGATTGTAAGGAGATGTATCCCACAAATAGAAACTCGACTAGTGTTATCATTTTTCCATGACCAACCTAATGGAGGACATTTCGGAGCTAAAAAGATAGCTTTAAAGGTACTTCATAGTGGCTTATATTGGCCAACTTTGTTCAAAGATGCCTATGAATTTTGTAAAAAATGTGTTCAATGCCAAAAAGTAGGTAAAATTGCAAAAAAGAATATGATGCCACTAAACCTGATTCAAGAAGTAGAAGTTTTTGATGTATGGGGTATAGACTTCATGGGACCTTTTCCAAATTCAAATGATTTTATTTATATCCTCTTGGAAGTAGAATATGTAACCAAATGGATAGAGGCAATCCCTACTAAAACTAATGATTCCATAATAGTAATGTGATTTTTGAGATCTAATATAATGCCTTGATTTGGTGTTCCAAGATCAAATTATCAGTGATAGGGGAACTTATTTTTGTAACAAAAACTTTGAGAAATTGTTGAAAAGATATGGAGTGTTGCATAAGTTTACTATCCCTTACCATCCGCAAACTTGTGGACAAGTTGAAAGTGCTAACAAGCAAATTAAAGGAATTTTAGAAAAAGTAATAAACACTACTAGGAGAGACTGGTCAGATAAACTAGATGATTCTCCTTGGACATATGGAACAGCTTATAAAATAATATTAGGAACAACTCCATACAAATTAGTGTATGGAAAGACTTGTCATTTACCTGTGGAGTTAGAACATAAAGCATTATGGGCACTTAAGCTATTAAATTTAAGTATAAAAATAGCAGGTAGTAATAGACAAGTACAATTAGTGGAGTTAGAATAATTAAGAAATATGACTTATGAAAGTTTAAAAATAGCTAAAGAAAGAATGAAAGTATGACATGATAAAAGAATTTTACATAGAGTATTTGAAACAAGATAGGAAGTGTTATTATATAATTCAAGATTACACTCTTTCCTAGGAAAATTAAAATCCAAATGGACTGGTCCATTTGTTGTTAAACGTGTTTATCTATATGGAGTAGTAGATTTGTAGGATCGTCAAAGCCATGAAATTTTTAAAGTTAATGGTCAAAGATTAAAACATTTTCTAAGATATTTTGATAGGAAAGAAGTGGAGATTGTTAACTTAGAAGAAGACTAAAAGAATACAAATATATATACATATATATATATATTAAGTATATATATAAGAAAAGTTAAGGGAAACATTTAGATTTATACAGTATATACTTTAAGCCTTAATGTGTTAGTACAATGTCGTTATTTGGTTTATTAAGTTATACTGTGTTTTATCTTAAGGTACTTCGTGGGAAAACCTGTTTACCCATGAGTAGAAAAACAAAGAAAAAGAAAAGAGAACCTTTGGAGTTTAGCCACGAAGTTAGTTCGTGGGTTAACTTGTTTATCCATGGACTGTCCTCATGGGTTATCATACTTTGAGTTATTTAAAGTTCTGTTTGTTAGAGATGTTAATTTTTAAGTTTAGGATTTATTGAAACTATACGATGTTAATCATTTGAAGTATGATTAAAGGTTATTTCATAATTCAAACGATAAAGAAGAGAGATTGTTAATGAAGAATATAATTTAGTGAATTGTTAAGTGAAAAGTTTTAAAAGAAGACAAACCACAAATTATGAATTGAAAATATTTAAATTATACATATTGGAATGTTCACATTGAGAGAGTTTTTCTCTCCAATAGTTTGAATTACAACAAAGGTTACACATTTAATGTCAATTATCAGGAAACTTGGATTTTAAAGCTACTATCTCTTCTTTTAACTGTCTAATTTCATGTAATACAATGTCAACCTTGTCTAATAAAGAGATTGGTGCTCTCTGTTGTGAAGAAGATGGTTCGTCTTGAGGAATGTGTGGAGCAAGGTTATCTTCCTTAGACAACTGCTTTAGGTCCTTGGCAATTAATACTCTGGATTTTAATTTATTGACAATCTAGGAAGATAAATATGTAGAACTAGATACTAGTTGGTAGATGAGATCACCATAGAATAGCTTCTTTTTTATATTAGTGATCTTTGAAATGAACACTCTATACTAATTCACCTAAATTCTGTTCAAAACTGCATAGGTTGCAATCTTAACAAAGATGGACAATTTTAAATCATGTCCAAATCTTTGATAAATAAATTTAATTAAGATTAGAGCAACCATATGAGCTTTACCTTTTATGTGTTTTAGCCTATTAAATAGATGAATCTGAGGGTTGATGACCATACAGTCTTTCATATCTTGTTCTGTCCAATTGGCCATTGTAGTTGATTCAACAATTTCTACACCCTCATTTCTTAAACTCAGGCTCTCATAAATGAATTCAGGAGTTAATTGAATATCCACTTCTGTCATATTATTGATATAAACACCATCCTCTAAATGCAGATTAGCATAAAAGGCAGGAATTAGATATTCAACCTTTAAATTGCCACCTGACCTTGAAATGATCTTCAACAATCCTTGGAATTCTAGCAACTCCTTGATTTCATTCATGAAATCGAAGTCTACTAGCCTGCTGAACAAAACATCATAGCCCTTAATCTATAGGAAGAGATTGTATGCTTCGTGGTTTCTAAAAAGCACCAAATTGGTCTCTCCCTATTAGGCTGGATTTGCAAATTTGGAGGATGATGGCTCTAAGGGTACAACAACCCCTTCATTTTGTTCTAATGGTGGAGAGAAAATCACAATTTCTCTATTTAGAATCTGAGTATCTTCAGTGTCAAAAATGTTCTCCACTCCACTAGGTTCATCTCTCTGCTCTGCAGCAATTTCAAATTGCTCCATTCGATCTGTGTACTGGCAAGGAATAGAAGGACCTTCAACTCCACCTTCCCTCTCTTCTCTCTTAGAAGAGAGAACTTCTCTTGCTAGGGCATCCTGTAATACACATAAAAGAAAAGAGAGTTAAAACTAGGTCATGAACTATATATAAAAAAAAATTGAATTGAATTGAAAGAGGAGTTATTAATTCTAAAATGTTTACTTGAACTTCTTTTGAAGCAAAAATGATTGCTTCATGGATGGTCTTATCTATTTTCCCAAAATCCTGAAATTCCACTGTAGGAACAAGTGCTCCTATCATAGATCCTTGTTCCTAAAAATCAAATTTATTGATACATGAGACATGAACAATAAGCTAATGGGAAATTGAAATCAATGGTGAAATTGAAAGTTTAATTCTTACCCTAACAGCCACAACCTCTAAAACAGGAAGGATGTATTGTTGAAGATACTGCCCAAGAGTGATATCTTCTTCAATCTTTTCAATCTCTTCTTGTTCTCCCTTTTCCCCAGTTTGTTGTTCATCTTCTTCTTCTTCTTCTTCTTCTTCTTCTTCTTCTTCTTCTTCTTCTTCTTCTTCTTCTTCTTCTTCTTCTTCTTCTTCTTCTTCTTCTTCTTCTTCTCTTTCTCCCTCCTATGGTACTGAAGGGCTAGCAATATCCTCATTGACATGACAAAATTCAAAATCTTATGGCTCAATCTTAATAGCCGTTTCCTTTGCACTAGCAAGGTCTGCCATCTTTGCTGCTAAGGAGGCCTTTTCAGCCATGCATTTCCTCCAGTCATATAAATCACATTGGACAGCAATCTTAGCCACCTCAAAGCTCTCCCCTAGGGAAAGATACCTTTGGATGAAAACTTCATATTGCTCCCTTTCATCTTTATCCTTGAGGAGGCAAGCAAAACTTACATCTTTAGTGACATTAGATTTATTCAACTCATGGGTGATAGCAAAATATAGACTTTTCATAAACCACAATTCAGCCCGAGTATGAACTATTTCTTGTGCTAAAGTATTTTTGAGCCTAATCGCACATTCATCCTACCACACTTAGCATGTATGATCATCAATTTCTTGAATCACTTCATGGGGAAGATAAGTAAATTCCTTCCGTACTTTATTGTGGAAGATGTCAAGTTGATATTTCAAATCTTTTAGAATTTTCTCCCTAGTTTTGTTATGAATGCGATTGCTCAAGTGCCAGTCCACTGCCGCTAGTTTGAAAGCATCAAATTTCATCAATTTCATCCACTCCTCCGTGGATACAGACCTTCTGCTTGTTGTTTGCCACGAGCGAGAGATATAAGTCTTTCCTCTAAGAGTAATGGAATCACCCATGGCCAGGCAATAAACTTCTCTATGAAACCAAAATATACACCTCTTATTGAATAGTTCTTGTACTAAGTGATTTTTAGGGCAAACTAGCCTCTCATGACAGGACTCTTTCTCAATATAAGAAGCTTCTTCTCCTTAAGAAAGACTAGAACATTAATTAAAGCTTCCTTACTTTGTCTGAGACATTCAGTTGTATCTTCCTCCACAGTTTTTAGTTGTTCTTCCCGAACGGTCCTCTTCATTTTCCTGTTTCCTTTGTCATGCCACATCTTGGCATTTAGGCTGAACTTTGGGAAGTTTAGCATTTTCATCCATGTGTGGGTTGAAGATGTTGCAGCTGGAGGAGCAGTGGAAGTCGAAGTCATGGCACTTGTTGTGGAAGAAGACGAACAGTAACAACAGGTCGTGAAATAAGGGTTAATCCACGAATGGGCATTAATGATTTTTATAGGTATAATCGAGTAATCGGTTGATCGGATAGTAAGATTTGGTATTAATTAGTTGGTCATACGTTTATCCACAAGGTAGCTCGTGGGTAAACACCTTTAACCACGAGATAAGTTTGTGGGTAATCTTCAAATGGTAGAATTTTTAGGAGATTACAGTTGCATTCATTTTAATCATATTAATACTTGAATATTGCACATTTACTTCATGAATATTAGATACATTGAGTTGACACTTTCTTTCTAACTAACCAACTAAATGTACTATTTTTGTGCAATATGAACTTTAGAGAGCAATAGAGATTTCTATAGATGTCTTATGAGAGGTTTTGACTCATCTGCTAGTGAGAGAAATATGCAAATTAAGTTGTGTATGCAAGAGCATACGTGCATTCATTTCAGAGCATTACTTTTGTTCACGCCAAGTAAATAAAATGAGAAATACAGTTAGTGGAGTGATTTCATATGATGCACTTCCAAGAAAATATGTTTATCATGGAATTGACTTTGAGGTAGGAATTCCACCTACATCACTAAATGGAGTTCACAATATTTTAGGATGTAATGGTGGAATAATTGTTTACAGGTCTTATGGAGAATATTTTTCTTATAGAGTTGACATCTGGATAAAAAACTCTGTTACAAACATAGAACTAATACTCCCAAACCCAAACAAAGATAAGCATATCTTACTTGATTTAGGTGTAGTTCTAACATTTAAGGGTACTGATAGAAGGACTGCACAAATTATTTTATTGGGAAGAACCAGCTGTGATTTAGAGTAATTGGTAGTATCTGTTGGTCTATCATTTTGACAAACACCAATGGTAACCAGTCAAAAAAGTTTATTTTGGAGGAAGACCAACGAATAATAGGAATCATGTGATTATTGATGGTATCATTTACTTCATAACCAGTTTTACACCTTAATACATTAATGCGCTCACAATCATTACCATCAATATCAAAGATGAATCAGTGAAGCTCCTACCTTTCCCACGACCTATGGGTGCAATGGCAATTTCATTTTATGATATAGTTGAATTAGCTTTATTTGGAGGAACTAATGGAGAACTTGAATCTCTTAGCTTAATTTGATGGTGGGATACTGAGATGAAATTTGAAATTTGGAGAGTACAAAACATTGAAAAATGGGAATGGAGTCGGGTCTACATAGAATTACAGTTGAAAGATCTCGGACAACCTGACATGCCATATGAAGGAAAGATCAGAGCTTTTTGTCTAATCAATGGAGATACTTTAATTTATAGTGCATGGGATAACCTATATTATTACAAGATCCAACTGTCAGATGGAGGTTGCAATGTGGAACTTATTCATCAATTAACCATGCCTACTTCTTCAATGTGGTTACATGGCTTAATTCCCTATGCAAACACTTTGCAACTATGCACTTAGTATTTTCAGTTTATCCACAGAGTTAGTTCATGGGTAAACAAGTTTACCAAAGAAGCTATTTGTGGGTTATTTAAAAAAAATTCCACTGTTGAAAATTTGCAATGTTTTATGTTATTTTGGAACATCTCTATTGTGCTCAAAACTATATGAGCCCTTGTTGCAATTTTATATCAGTTATGAAATTTCATACACCATTTACTACAGTTGTGGTATTACTGTAAACAGATGCACCTGTTACATAGCAACATGGAATGAGAGTTAAAGCTTACATAATGACGGTACATAAGAAAATTTTACTTTATATTTAAATATTGTATGTTAGGTTGGTCAAGGGATTTATCTCATAGGTTAGTCTGAACACCCACGAAAAGAACAATTATGGCTACCCCACAGCAAGAACAACCTAGAGAACCAACAATAGGTAGCATGTTTTATCCTAATTTAATGGATGAACCGTCCTACACAACACTTCTTGAATGTGCTAATGACAAATTTGAATTAAATTCCAATTATATTAACCAACTATCAAAATTTCATGGATTTGAAAAAGAAGACGCTTATTGGTTTTTAAAAGAATTTAATGAAGTTTGCAATATGATGGAAGTACCAAACATGTTTATTGATGCAATTAAACTGAGGTATATGCCTTTTGCTTTAAAAGATATTGCAAAAAGATGGTTATATAGTTTACAACCAAATTCTATCACCAACTGGAATCAATTTTGTTTTGAATTTCTAAGAAAATATTATCCAATGCATGTAACAATTAAAAAAAAGAATGAAATTTTAAATTGTAGACAGAAACCAAGAGAACCTTTTTGGAAATATTTTTCAAGATTTCGTGATCTCTTAGCTCAATGTCCACATCATGGAGTAGAGAAAGTTACCCAAATCAAAACTATTTATGAAGGAATAGATTATCAAACAAAAACACTCCTAGAATCTTTGAGTCAAGATGGATTTCTAAACCAAGGAATAGATAATGCTTGGAAATCTTTAAAAGATTTGGCCAAAAGAACTGCACAATGACAAAGTGCTGCTGAAGTAAGTCAAGAACAAATTTCTATCCCTAAGGAAGTACATATTGTTGAACCATATGTTGCCTTAGAAGCTAAAATGGCTAGCTTGATGCACAAAATTGATGAATTACAACTTAAACAAAAGGCTAAGCCTAACATGCCTAAATGTACAAGTTGCTTTGCCATAGGTCATGTTGTAGAGAAATGTCCTATTTTACATGAATCTGAAGATATTAATGCCTTATTCTATAATTGTTCAGACTCAAAAGTATACATTTTATTGATATTAATTCATGTATTTTACTGAGTTTTATTTGTATTCTGCATTGAATTATGATAATTACAAGATTAACTATACTTTTGAGCAGTATGCATGATTATTCACTTTAAGGATGCATGAATTACATTTTGAGTCATTAATTATGTTTATGTTTATTACCTATTGAGAATGATTGACATTTGACTCTTTAGGTTGCTAATAGAACGATTAATATACAAAGAAAAACTCATGATTTATGCTTAAATGCAAGTTCGAGAGTTAAGCTATTTACCCATGGACTTATCCGTGGGTTATACTGTTTACCCTCGGACCATTCTGTGAGCGTTAAGGGTTTACCCACGAACTTACGTGAGGGTAAACTAGTTTACCCTTGAACCTGTACCCTGTTTGTTCTGTGCAATGAATTTCATTGATATAAAAGCAATTGCAATTACAGTTAAGATCTAAATGTTATGAATTATTTCTCCTGTAATATGATACATTTCACGAAAGATATTTCTTAAGTATTTGTAGGGAAATTCAATAAGTAACTGTAAGAATTACGTAACAAAGCAAAATTAAATATTAATTCAGCTGCAACTCAACCATGAAGAACGTGGACGGACAGGCTGAAGTAGTGGATTGCATGGGATGATCTCACATGTCCAGACGTGCACCACGCCCTTGTTAACTGCCAGCTCATGAACTGCCAATCCTCTCATCTATAAAACAGTCTCCTGGCCTTGGAACTAAACCCCCCCCCTCTCTTCTTCCTTCATCCACCATTTACAGAGCATTTTCCATCTTCTTCATCTTCCATCCTCCACCCACTCATCTCTTCCGAGAGGATATTGACAACCTCCTCTTCTCCAACCATTCTTGTAGTGTATTTGCTGTTCTTTTCTCAACCTGAGCATATCCTTGAAGGAGAGACTCTCGGCGTCGGCTGCTTCCTCCACTATTCCTTGGTGTAATTGCAGATTAACACCCCAAAATCTCACTGCAAGGTCGAAAGGAAGGCCTGCCAGATTGACGACCTGGTCGATTGGAAGTAAAGATAAAGAGAAGTTCCCAACCTAAGCAAGTTTCGAAGGGAGAAATTACAGTGAAGCATTAGGTGTTCTTTCCATTTTTATTTTCTTTATTTTACTTAACATTTTTACAACTATACTCAAATCTACAATCACACACTTTATCAACTTAGTTACGGTAATTAGAATATATTTTTATATTTGCTGTAATGTTGAATGTTGCATTCTTACTTTTACAAATTGTTTGTATTGTACTATGTTTCTTGCATTGTATTGTATGTTGTGTTTTGAAATATATAAAAAGACCAAAAATATAATCATTCAACTCTTAGAAGTTTCAGCCAATTTGAATTGTGCTATTTTTACATCTGAAACTCACAATTATCGCACTGCCCATGTGTAAGTTTCTGGGTAGAGACTTTTACCCACAAGCTACCTTGAGGGTTAAGTGCTTCTTCTATGTCGAACGTTAAAATTTTATGCAAACTGAAGGGTATAATGTTAAAGCTTAAGAAGAATTAAATATTTGGAAGTAAAATCCTCTGGAAAGTGTAACACAATCGGTATTTAATGGCCATCCTAGTGGTTAATTGGAACAAGGCAACCGTGACATTGCTTATAAGATATTTAATCAATTGTTTTACTTAATTGAAGTCACCAATTCAGCTAAACACCAAGGAAAAGCTAATCCCTGTGGACAAACTCATACTTGCACACTAATTATATCTGAACCCGTGCACTTGTGGTGAATTAAAATTATTTCGCACACAAAATTTATATAAGAAAAAAATTACAAGTGTCAGTTGTGAGGTAACAATAATCAACGTAACAACTCTAATTTCAATCCTACTTATAATCCTAGGTGGAGGACTCATCCTAATTTTTCATGGAAAAACCCAGGACAACGACCAAATCAATCTGTAGGACAGCCTTTTATTGAACAAAATGCAATGAACAATAGTTCTTTAAATTTAAATCAAAATCAACAAGTTAATGATCAAAATATTGAGCGACAATTAGCACACTTAATGTAAAGAGTAGAAACAGCATTAAAATCTAACTCTTAAATTGCTGCTCATGATCAAGCTATTAAAAGAATCGAGACACAACTGAACCAAATATCTAATTCACTTAATCTAAGAAACAAAGGTACTCTTCCAAATCAATCTATTCGGAATCCCCGTTTACCTGTTGGGCATGTAGCTCATGGAGGGGATGAGCAACAACACATAGCTTAAGCCAATAAGGCTGTAGTTTGGTAGTGTTTGTTTATAAACCACCTGGTTTTCTTGTAAGCCATTAGAACTCCACAAGAATAAATATATATATAGGCACTATTTTTATTTCAATTACACTATTTCAAAAGTATCACACCCTTATCCTTACTCCTTATTGATGCATAGCAATTGTATTCAATTTCTTGAGCATTACTTATGCATTTCAAATGACTTAGCCTGTTGAGTTCAATGCATTATTTCGCATACATCACTTTATTATTTTACCATGTCTACTTTTTGTCACATTCTTCCTTGTCTATACTAAAATTTTCCATTTACATTAAGGACAATGCAAAGTTTAAGTATGGGGGGGAGGTTTAAGTATGTTTAAGTATGTTAAAAAAAAATTTCAAACTATTAAAACTTTTTAGATATTTGTGATATTTTTGATTTTCACGTATTTAATATCTTTGATGTTTTTTATTCAAGAACAAAATTTGAAGGAATGTAAGTTTCAAGTGTTGCTATTAGGATTAATGGGAAAACCCTATCATATTGAGAAGAGAATCACCAAAGCCAATTCAAAGCAACCTATTACCCTTAGAGGAGATGGATTTCAATTTAAATTGTGCATAGGGTTGAGTCTTCCTATTTCATTTAAATTACTACCTTATTAACCTAGTTTTTCTAGAGTAAATTATTTTCCTTTCTCATTACCCCGTTTGTGTGGAGAGATATACATATGCCGAGTGCCACCATAAAAATGATCATGTTATGAAAAATCTTTCATTTTGGTGAGAATTATTCTAAGATATCTCCCAAACTTCTCTGAATTAGAGGATATGTAAATGAAGGTAGCAAGGGTATGAGTTTTAATATACCATTGAGTTTCTTTGGGAATTAGGTTATGGAGATATAAGGTGTTAAAACTAATTGATTAAGGGTCACTCATTAGTTTTAAAGTTGCAATGCTAGTTATGTCACTATTATGTGTATTTACATTTTATTAATGGAAAAGAACTGTGGATAGCTTTAATGTGCAATAAGCTTCTATAAATAAATAAATAAAAAATTGTGAAAAAAAAAGAGGAAAAGAAAAACAAAAAAGAAAATCAAGGAATCAATGTCAATTTGGGTAGAAAAGGGGAAATATTCGAAGTCACTTGGGATGTGAGGATGAAGTGAAATGTTAACAATAATTTAGCATTTTGAGTGATGGGATATTAATTGTCTTATCCCTTGTCTACTGACCAAAGCATTTTCCAATATCTTAGGAAGGAAGAGAATATCTTAGATTACCCATCTTTTGTTGGTGAGATGTGTGCCTATTTTAAATGATTAAATTCCTGATTGAGAGTGGTGAAGGTGTGAATTCCTCATGCTTGCATAAGACAGATGGTTCTTATGAATAGGTGACTCCTTGTTCACATTTTAGGGAGAGTCTATTCAATTTAAGGGCAAGGAGAGAGAGTATTGTAAAGCTAAGCACCTCATTCCCCTGAAATTTTCATAGCAACAAGTGATTCAGATGATGCTTTGGTTGGTTCTATTTCTTTTCTCTTACTTTTTATTTCTTTCTAGACTTTGTGGGTGTATCCACTAAAAACCCTCTGGAGACACAACTCTGCTACTAGGGTAACCTAGGGGTTTAAAGGCTTATTACACCTGCTAAGTATAGTCGTGTTCCCTATGAAAGTGGTCTAGTATAGTTTTAGTTAATTTTATTTAGTAGTCTTTATTACTTTCATAGTTTTTATAGTCTTATTTTAGTATTTTACTAAGGGAATAGGAAAACTTAAGTATGGGGGACTTGTTCAGACTTTAAAGTATGCATTTTATAGATATTAATTCATACATTTTACTGAATTTTAGTTGCATTTTGCATTGAGTAATGATGATTGCAAGGTTAACTATGCTTTTGAGCATTATGCACGTTTATTCACTTTAATGATGTATGAATTAAGTTTTAAGTCGTAAATTATATTTATTAGTGATTGTTCACAGGAAAGGAAGTAATTGAATGATAATCGACAATTTAGTTTGCTGGTAAATTGATTAATTCACAAAAAAATCATGATTTATGTCTAAGTTATAGAGTCCGTGGGTAACGTCCTTAAACCACGAACTAATCACAGACCTATTTTATTTTTTCTGTGCAATGAATTTTATTGATATAATGGAAATTACAATTATAGTGGATGATAAAATAAGATGAATTATTTCTCCTATAATATGATGTACTTCATGAAGTGTATTCTTTAATGAGCATTCGCAAGAAAATTCATATAATAGTAGAATTGAGAAATTGAATTTAGCTAATGTTCAATCATGGAGAATGTGGATGGACAAGGCAAAGAAGTGAGCTTGCATGAAACGATCTTACACGTCTAGATGTGCACCTCGTCCTTGCTAACTGCTAGCTAATGAACTGCCACTCCCTCAGTCTATAAATTAGTCTCATAGCCATGAAACCAACCCCCCCCTCCTTCTTCATCCTAGCACCATTCACAGCTACATTCTCCATCTCTTCCATCTTCCATCTTCCACCCATTCACTTCTTTCGAGAGGAGATTGATGACCTCCTCTTCTCCCACCAATTCCTTAGTGTATTTGTTGTTCTTTTCTCTACTTGAGTGTATCCTTGAAGGAAAGACTCTTGGCGCTGGTTGCTTCCTTCTTTGTTCCTTGGTGTAATCGCGGAGTGACACCCAAAATCTCATTTCAAGGTTGAAAGGAAGGCTCACCAACTTGACAACCTGGTGGACCGAAAGTAAAAACAAAGAGAATGCTTAGCCTGAGCAAGTTTCGAATGGTGAAAGTTGTAGTGGAGTATTAGGTGTTCTTTTCTTTTCCTTTTCCTTTTTATTCACTTTTACATTCACCTATCTTATCACATATATTTCAATATTGAGAGAATGATATTATGTTTAATGTAATGTTGAATGTTTACTTTTATTTTTACAAGTTTTCGTAATGTGTTTTGTTTTATGTTTTATGTGTTGTTTGTTGTGTCCTTACAATAAAAGGAACAAAAATATAAGCAAACAATTCTTAGAAGTTTCAATAATCTTGAATTGTACTGTTTAACATCTGAAACTCACTTTTATTGTGTTTACCCACATGATAGCCCGTAGCTTAAGTGGTTCAACCATGGGCCAGTGTTGTGGGTAAAGCCTTATCGAGCTGACTAAGTGGTTAATTCACGAAAGATCTCGTGGGTAAAGACGTTTACTCAAGAGCTAGCCCATGGGTTTAGGCATTTTTAGTGGAGTATACTTAAATGCACGTGAAGTGAAATACAGAGTTTTTAAGGATCATGAAAAATTAAGTATTTGGAATTAAAATTCACTTAATAAGGTCTATCAGTAGAAAATTCAAATCATGCATTAAAAGACTTTCTTTTTAACCCAAATATTCTAAGTGGAGAAGAAATTAAAGTTAATGAAAACTCTCTGGAAATTATAGATATAAAAGTGATTAAAAAGCATCCTAGTGATTATTTGGAATAGAGCAACTGTGGCATTGCTTTAAAATCTTAATTATTTCTGTTACTTCCAGAGGTATCCAAGCACAGTGGATTCGAATGAGATTAGCATGTGTAGGAGGTAGAAAACACGAAGGAAAGTCCAAATCACGGCTGGCGGTGACTTGGATGCACGGCTAGGGTTCCAGGTGCACCCAAACGCCCAAATCACAAATGCAAACGAGATTTACTTGGTTCCCCAACTTGGGTACGTCCATGGGTGTCTCTCCTTGGGTTCTTCACTATCTTCAAATGGTGGATTACAAGAGAAAGGGAAAAGGGAAGAGTGGGATGGCCGACACACCAAGGGTTGGCTCGGCCTCCTCACACAAAACTTCTCTTGTTACAAAAATGATCTCTCACAAAAAACCCTAATTCCCTTTTGGGCATTTGGATGGCTTTATATAGTGGCTAATCATCCATGACAAAAATGCCCTTACAAACATAATAAGATTCAAGACATATTCAACAAATCTCCACCTTGTCTTAAATCGACCTCCACTTAAACCCCAAAGAGAGAAGGAGAGACAC